>JAGDQP010000274.1:0-104290 GCA_022664845.1 Lepisma saccharinum
TACCATGAGTTGCAAGTTGAAAGGAAAGAGTCGCTTCTTTGCATCATATCTTTGGATTCTTCTTGAGAAACGTAGCATCTGAGGGAAGGAAGAAAAGAAAGTAAACTTTGAATTGTGTAGTCCCCTTACCTCTTGGTCGTCAGTCCTTTTGGTTACCATGAGTTGCAAGTTGAAAGGAAAGAGTCGCTTCTTTGCATCATGCCTTCTGCTTCTTCTTGGTGAACGTAGCCCCTGAAACAAGAAAGTAAATTTTGAATTCTGTAGTCCCTTTAACTCTTGTTGCTGTGTCCCCTGGGTTAGCATGAGTTGCAAGTTGAAAGGAAAGAGTCGCTTCTTTGCATCATGGCTTTGGCTTCTTGGGAAACCTAGCACGTGAAAGAAGGAATAAAAAAATGACCCGATTGATCTGGTGATACTTTTCAGCTCTGTTGGCCAAATATACAAAGATATTTTTTGTTAGAATCTAGGCACATTACTTCATCAATTTAAATGAAATTGAAAGGGCTTGGTGAGCCATCAATTTCTATTGCTGTGTTACCTGATATTTATCTTCAGAATTTGCTCTTCTCAATAATTTATTCTCATTTTTTATATTATGAAAAACTTCCTTACACGAAAAAGTAAAGTTCACAACTATCTTTAATTCTGCTTTAATCAAATCCTTGCTCCAACGATTTTTCATATCTGTCCATTTTAATTTCATTTGAGAGAAAATTCCTAGAAATCCGTTTCATACAGGAATACAAAATTTGTATCCTAAATTTAACTTATATTACAAATATTTTTATTTTGATCACTGGAAAAGAAATGAACTCATTTTTCTACATCACTACCCTCACTGTTTGAACTTTCAGCTAAGATTGTTTTACATTCATAAAATTCCTCATACATCTGATAAACATCAATATGATCATAAATCTCACACACTTCAACAGCTGCCTCAAAATCTACAAATCTTAATTCAATAAGAAATTACATTTTCGCTGTCATTTTAGAATGATTTTTGGCAGGAAAGAGGTGGTAAAAGTGTTTTACGGGTGAAATATGAACGCAAGACGTAAAAATAAGTTAACTAAAAAACGTAGAACTTACGGGGAAAACGTAAGGCTTGGCAACCCTACAGACGGCTGAAACATGTTTTACTATGAGGTAAGCGGGTCTAGTTTGTGTAAATGCAAGGTTTTAACATCTGTGAAATAAGTTTTCAGGTTGAGAAATCTGTATAAACATTTTGGAATTACTCTGGCTGTGGCGATACATTTTTGGCACATCAAAATTTAGTGTGTGAAGCTACAAAGGGTCAGAATTTATAGAATTCTGTCCAACAGTTTCGAGGCTTGATGTGTTTCTGCGTGATCAGTTTTCATATAAGAAGGAATTTAAGAAAATACGGCGAGTAATTAAGATGGTTTTGATAATTTCTCACGGACATACACCGGTATAGACAGATATTTTGAAATAGAAAACTTGCAAGAGAAATCATAGTTTCTAGAAGTACTCAAATACAGAGGCCATTTACATAATTTTGTGCACTGTAGTTGCTAGTAAAAGCAAAAATACTTTTCTCATTTAGATCAAGAGTACAAAAAAGAAAGGAAATGCGAGCTTTCCAAGGCGGCCCGTAGCCAGAACTATATTAAAGGGCGAGCAAACAGTGTTACACGAGGGGCAACTGTTTTGAGATCCCCTCTTCATAATTTATAATACATCGAATATATATTATAGCATCACCCAGGATCATTCGCAATATGGCGTTTCCTTTACACCAGTCGTGCACCTGTCCACTCTGTCCATTTTGTTTCCTATCAGTTAAAAACGCAATTGCGAAACGTACTAATTTTCTATAGTGTTTGTAAGTTCGTGTGCTCCTATCTCAAGATTTCACTATGTAAGTATCCTTTTTTTCTACCTTGTTTACCATACTCCGCGTTTTTACTCTTTTTTTTTTCAGTTCATTAAGCAGCCATGCCTTTTTATACAGTTGTCTGCATCTCTCATTACTTAAGCATATCATTACAACAGTAAAATCATTCTTCACAATTCTGATGGTAATAAAGAATATTTCTTTTAACAACCATTCTTTATACGAGTTACCAAAGCACGCGCAACCATTATTCATTCCTAATTTGTACATATGTAGCTCCCTTCAAACTCAAATGTTAAGGTTGAAATTTCTTCTGTACTTGCTCCTAACATAAGGGTATAAATTGTAGAAAAAATAGATTTTTATCTTATCTCCCATCAGGGATACGGATCTTCAATGTTCCTACCAGAGAGTCCACGAGTATCATTCATCAACAATTTGCAAATTTGTAACTTCATTTAAACTCAAATATCATTAAAGTTCAAAATTCTACCGTAGTTTATCCTGGCATAAATGTATAACGTGTGAAATATATATTTATATTTTTAATATTTTATCCCACTGGGCCTCCAATATGCATAAAATACATTTTTTTTTATATTTTCAAAAATTCATAAAATATCAAGGAAGCACGAATGAGCCTTCATATACTGTACGTTGAATATACTTTGATATGTAATAGTGTACAAGAAATCAACTTTAATATTCAATCCCTTCCGGGCGAAAAAGCGCCCTGAAAACCGAAATTGTTTTTTCGACAACTACATTTGGATACCATTTTGACCAGTTCGATTACGTTTTAGGTTTTTTAATTCAAAGGACCAAAATTATCAAGCAGATGTTATTGGAAAGGACGGTTCTTGTTGAATACCCTATGAAAATCCAGTTCGCAGGTATTACATTTTCCGTAAACATCTGCTAACACAAATTTTCGTATGCGCCGCAATAGAAAAATGGTCGCCCTTAATTAATCGGTTGGTATAAAAATAAAAGAATACCCGCTCTGAACTATTCTTATATAAGAGATATAAGTACTTAAAAAATGAAAAGGATCGAGCGACCAAGCTGGATGATTTCAGATACGCTATGCAAAACCTCGCTTGAATAAGCGTTGGACTATTTTAGATAAACATGAAGTTTGGTAATTGTAAAGGTGCTCCCCTAACTAAAATATGAGCCCCCAGCCGCGACAATTTGTCTGGCTACACCGCTGACTTGCACGACTACTCACAATTGGCTTCTCTGGCCTCAAAGTTGCCTATACATATTAAATGACAGAGAGATTCAATAAGGGAGGGAAACAAGGCACCTTATTTTCAAACATTTCTGTACTCTCCCTTCCTTTCACGGCCGTTTCATCAATCTTCATAGCGCCTCCCAACATTGTCCTTTCCTTGCTCCACCCTTTCACCAAAGAATAGCTAATAGAACCCTCTACTTTCCTCTGTGCTTTCACTGTCCCCAAATATTTGCCGAGATCATAAACAAACACTAACATCCCGAGTCCTACATCTGCAAATTGTTGTCACGCGAGATAGTCCCTTTCTCATTTGAAGGGGTGACCGCGCGGCATGTGTGTCCCAATTCTGCTTTTGTAAATATAATAAGTAACTGTTGCACAAAGATAACCAAGGGAGAAATGTCACTACATTTTGCCAACTTCTCATGAACCTCCCCTTCCCCACGCTGCAAACAATTTTACTATCTGAATTCTGAACGCTATGACGGTTTTAACAACATTGAGTGATGAGGCGGGTCTACGCTGCATCTTTCACAGCTTTAATACTGTTCTAATTACTATCATTTTAATTTCTAATTATTATTATTAATACAAATTGTGAATCCATACTTATGAATTATGTTAGAATTATGAATGAATACGCCAGTACGGACAAAAATTATTCCAGGACGGGCGCCGCCTGTTACCAAGGGCAGGGATAGCCTGGAAGAACTAAAAACGACGAAGTGTCGCTTATAGGAACGTGTTGCAGAACTGCAAAATTTAGCAGTTGAGTTAGTGCAAGCTGAAAGATTAGAAACATTCTGCTCATCACTTGGTCAAATAGTTTGAGAAGGACTGCAAAAGAAAACCTTAAGAATATTTAACTTACTCGTGATGACTGCTGGTGCACATGTACATAAATTTATTGAATTGGTGTATTAATGTACATGGTGTAAATTGTGTTGTGTTGATAGCTCTAAACATATCTTTGCTCTAAGTATAATAATCAGTGAGCTGTGTATAGACTGTGCAATTGCGTTCATGATCCAATTATACAAGGGTGGAGAAAAACTAGGCATCAGTATTTTTGGAACGAAAAGGAAAAACTTCCCTTAAAGAAATGTGAAAAGGGGCGTAGTTTCGGAGCTAGGCATCGTCATAGATTACGCCATATCTCGACATAATTATGTAAGTCGTGTCAATTTAGCATATGATCGAAGTTGTGCCCAAACCTTCTATCTGAGCAAAGTTAATGGTTGAGGGAGTAGCGCATAGACGGATTTGGTAACGTAAGAAATTCGTTGTCAAGGAATTAACATTGCGCAATATACACGTACAGAAATTGCATCTGAGCTGCCTTCGGCAATCATAAACTTGGCTGAAATAAATGTATTGGGTACTACTTCTATTGTGATTTGCTAAACCGACACCGCGTGCCTGATTATTTGTGGAATGTGACGTCATTTATGACAATGCCTCGGACACCTTTGATGAGAATTTTTCGTTCCTAGAATATTAACTTATTTTTTTTTCCACTTTGTATATGATGATGAGACAGTACTAAAGATACCCAAGCTACTTTTTAGTTCTCAGCGTTGCAGACCACAAAACTAATGGAATTTATATAATAACTAATTGCGAAGTCGTCATTGAAAACCGAAAATATGTTCTGGAAAAGTTCTTAAAATACTTGAACTTTATGATTGGAAAAGCGTGGGAACCATACTTACGGCGATTTTCTGTCACAAATACACGAGATTACAAGGACACCACAAAAGTTCTGAATGATTATAATTAATATTTAAATTCCAAAGAACTTACACAACTCTTTACTGAAAAGTTATGTTTGCTGAGCCTATTTTGTAGGTACCACCCCAGCATTAGTCTGGTATGACTGAGGAAGAACGCTGAAAAAACCTGTCAGGATGGTCGGCCACTTAGATCGATCCCAGGACCTCCAAATATCTAAGCCACTGCCGCTCGGTAAATTAAAAACGAAAAAAGTAACATTGTCTGATAACCAAAATTCGAATATGTCCTTGTGTGTCGTTTCTTCTTGTAATCTAGTAGAATCAAGAAAATATAATTAATACATATTGAAACAACCTTTAAGCAATTTGCTTGTGAAAGAATTATCGATAATGACAAACATTTTCACGTATTTGTTGTTATAGATATTTCTTTTCCAGATATAGTTATTTTATTGATGAGTGTAGACTATTTATTAGTGGCTGGCTATATACATGTTTTCATTGTAATCAGTAGACACTTCCGTCACATAGAATTTGCCGATGTGCATTTTGAATAAATAGGCAGACAACGTTTTGATCTTTTTGTTCTCCTCGTCGTACTTTTTTGAAAAAAAAAAAAAAAAGTTCTTAATGGAAAAGCCAGGAAAATTCAATTTAAGAATTTCAAAAGCGATTTTCCTAAATCCACTGTACTAAAAATTCGAATACAATGCAGGAAATGTCCTAAATTATTTGAGATTCTTCATTACGAAAGACATCCAATAATTATTCACAACGGACCGCCCCCCTCCCCCACACACAGAGCGAGAGAGATACTGACTTTTCATTTAAATTTTGTCCGCAGTTTTCTTACATACAACCATATTTTTCTGCAGCGTACGTTTCTATATAATTTTACGTCTTTTCCATGAGGTAATAAATGGCGCATTTTACGCATAAAAACTAGACAGCCACCCTGCATAAAAGCAAAGCAATTTTTTTGAGTTATATCTGGTGTCACACTGCAAATATGTCGTTCTAACAGGACGTAGGTCCATTTCCCATTTTATTTATTTCTTTCCTATCTTCGATATGTTTTATGTAATTATTACGTTCTTTTCACTTAGTAGTGCCTCGCTCTGGAGGAGAAACGTTAGTATAAAAACATTCCGCGAAGTCGAAACAGATACTGTTCTATTTTAATCTCATTTGTTCCATCTGTTGTTCGAATGTCCAAATATTCAACAACGAGTAATATTATGGACAGGGACGTACACATAAGTTGGGTTTGGGGGAGAGGGCGAGATCCGTCTGGGCGTGAAATTCACGTAAAATGCATATAATTTTGCCAAAAATGATACTAATTTTTTTGGAGCGGGGTCCGGACCCTCATGGACCCCTCCCCCCTTCTGTACCTGATGATGGAAATCTGGACAATGAGCGACCATACAATTGCCTACATTATTTAGTTCATTAGTCGCTGTTACAAATCGAAGTGTGAAATATAGTAAAGTTTTCATTTAAGAAACTGAACAATCTGTGTGAAATAATTATGAAGATCATGACCAACGACGAGAACAATACGGGAAAATAAACATGAATAAACAAACAAACAAATAGACTTACCATTCCATTAAACTTCAATAAGCATTACAGTAAATGTGATGCAAGAATTATCTTTGGCTTCATTAAAGCTTGTTCTAGATAAGTAGTAGTCATAGTTATTACTATTAAGCATCAGAAGTTAATTGTTAGAGTTAAGTTTTTTTATGTATTCTAATAATACAATTGTTAGCATTTTTTAATGGCTACCTTTCATTGATTTCTCATGAGACCTTTTTTCCTTTCTTTTTTAATTTTTTTGAGTACAAATAGATTTAACTCAGTTTAATATTTGACCTGTTCCATCACAATTGAGGCAAAGCATGTACCGGTCAAGTCAAAGATTTTGATAACTGACTACCAGTTTATGAAAATTGCCGATAGAAAAATGTTTATATCAAACAAAGAAACGATGTAAGAATTGACATGACCTTGAACTGTCGTCTTCAAATTGAGAAGCCAAATCGCTAACGTGTAGTCCACGGGAACACCGACAGGGGATGGTCCTTGAAGAAAGAAGCGGTTCTTTAACACACTATACCCCTGATATAAGGTTCATAAATTGGAAAACATATTAATGCTCCTAACTTCATTAATTATTATTCATCATATAGTTTCTAGACATGTTTGTTTCTTGAATGTATTGAATTCGTGTGTTCTGGTTATGTGGGATTACTTCTTCGGCAATGGCGGTTTAAAGGAAGAGAATAGCATTTAGGTGAATTTCTATCTGCATTTTATTTTTAACCATTTATTTGATTACCTGACGTGATGTTTCCCAGGATAGAATCCAATGGCGAACGATTGTTACTGCGAAGATGAACTTACGAGTCCCGAAAGTCACAGAGTAAATGGTAATTTCCACAGTATTTAGATTCCTACCAAGCGGCCGTGGCTTAGTGGTAGAGCGTTGGCTGAGCATTCGGGAGGTCGTGAGTTCAATCCCAACGGCCGCCCATCCTGACGAGGATTTTCCAGGATTTCTTCTGTTACACCAGGCAGATGCTGGGGTGCGACCTTCAGCCTAACACCTGACACCTTTCCGCATCCTTTCCCCTCCCCTATCCCGGCCTGAGTCTTAGATGCCTAAAGGCCATGAATAAAATTCATTCAGTATTTAGATTCAAGATCCATTCTGACTGAGATTATGTGAACTATTTTGTAGTCTTTGATCAGAACTAGTCGGTTGCTTTTAAATGTTGCAGCATGTGTAATTTTTTAAAATCTTTTTTAGGTACAAGGTAAGGTGGTAACACCTTTGAAAGTGTCATTGTCAAGACAGCAGTACGAACAGTTACTGGAATCTCTTTATAGTTTGACATACACTAGTAAAGAACCAATTCATCCTTCCCATCGTTTGGGTGACATCATCGAAGAGGAAGAGGAATTGCAGAATGATGTTTCTGCCTTGAAAATGGATGATTCTCTGAGAGCAAGGATGCTGAAAGTTGATTTGAAGCAACCTGGAGAAAAGGAGCATATGCTTATACTGAAAAGTACGTTCTGATTTATTTATTATTTCCATTATGATTATTTACAAACAAATTGCAGAATCTAACTCTTGATTCGTTTGTCTTAGGAATGATAAGGCTATGAGTAGCGTGCTTGTCAACCCATACATTACCTTCAGAAAAGAGTACGTGATCGGAGCGCTCCTCCAATGTCTTGAAGGAGCGCTTTTCTAAATCGATATTAAAAACATTACCAATGAAAGCCATCATTATTCATAGCATATAATAATTTAATAGTATCCTCCAATTAAATAAACTAGTTGATTAGTAACTTTTATATTGGTTACTTAGTTTTCAACACTACGTTAGTGCTCATTTGCTAAATGCACAGTACGTCTTTCGGAGAGACGAATTAAATTAAGCTTTAACAGTATTCTTTTAAGCTTTAACTTTATCATTAGCATATATTTTTCACGAGAACTATCCCTTTTCCCGTATTTACGTACTATAACAAAATTGTTATGTATAAAAGAAAAGAAGCTAACAACATTTTTTTTTTCTTCTTTTGTGATAGGTTTGTCCTTTTTGTACTTATTATCAAATATCCCATTGTACAAATCTGTCTTTTAGCATAATTAAAAGACTATGTCCAGTTCTACATACTTGTTGTAATGATATTTGTAACAGCTTGTTTGTGACGAATAAAAAGAAATGGAATTCATACAAAGTACGTAATTCTGTGCATTCCAGAATGGAATTCGTACAAAGTACCTAATTTTGTGCATTCCAGAGGATGAGTTATTTATTTGTAACTAACTTATAGTCAGCTTGGACAAAACGTTTTATGATTTCGAATCTTTTTAGGTCCTTCGATAGCGAAGGTATAGCAAAATTGACATGGTGCCCGTCCGTCAATGTCCTGAAATTAATTCTCAGGAACTACAAGGTGTAGAAAGATGCTTCAGGTGTCGTTGGAAAGGTCTTGGCTAATCTAGCTCAGAACCGTCGGAACCGTCTTAATTGGTGCAGTAGTTCAATCTTGCCGACATATTAAAAAAAATCAATTAATTAAATTGCTTCAATTCAGTTAGCTACGCCATACTTGGCATAAACGTTATTAGGGGAGCCTACGTCCCCAAGTAACTCGCTTACCAGTGTTGTCAACCTATTTTCTGTAAAATAATTTGTATGTTCAAATGCTTTAATTATTTAGACACAGCAGCACAAAACTTGGCATAAACATTATTTGACACAATAGCAACATATTGTGGGTGTTCCCGATCCCAGAAACTCTGTTGTCAGTGTTGCGAGCCCGTGCCAAAAATATATATAAATATGAAGCACAAGGTATAGAGGCGTGATTGAGGTGTCGTTGGAAATGTCCTAACTAGGCTGGCTCAGAGCCATTGGAACAGTCTGCATTGGTGCAGTAGTTCAGTGTTACCAACCCATTTTTTAAAAATAATCAGTTGTTCAAATTGCTTCCATTCAAGTTAGACCTAGCTGCGCCAAACTTGGCATATATATTATTCGACAGAATAGTACTGTGGATTTCCCTGTACCTGAGCACTGCAGTTGTCAGTGTTGCCAAACTATGTTATGAAAATTAATACATGCATGGCTAAAATGCTATCGAGGGACCGGAGCCATCGCGATTGTTAGTAGAATCGCAGTTCTAATTTGTTTAAGTAAAGCTACTGATGAATTCGATCGTATAAACCGGATCTTGATGATCGCACTGATGTATTAATAGTTATGTGGCTTGTGTTTAACTAGCTTAGTATGAAGGTTGCCTTATGTGAAGTCTGTACACGACTTTTTCGTATTTTGTGAGAGTTGATAAAAGGTTACAAGTGAATTAAATAAGCAGTCCACTTCCATTGCTACTTCAGAAGAAAGATTTATACTAATTTAGCACGCTCAGTCATTACAAAACTAAGTATGTTGTTTGTAGTTAGACAGGTTAATTTAACGTGAATAAAATTTCGAAAATCCTTTGAAGATGGGTCAAGACATATAATTAGAAATTATACTGTTAGATGTCCAAGTTTTATGGATACATATTGTTTATTTCTCTAAATAAAAGAAGTACTTGTTTTGCGGTCGCAACCTTTTCATGTTTTTTGAAGTTAACATATTAGTTGTTTTTTTTTTAACTTAACATTTAGGCCCGTGTAGGATCACGATTAGCATTGAATTGAATTGATTTATCGTCTTTTGGCATCTTAGGCTTAGGAAACACTTTCCGTGCAGGAACCAAGATGGTGGAGCGATGGCTTACGAATTGGAAGCGATGCGGAGAACGGTCCTATCGCGGTGAGGTTTTCCTAGGTTTTTACCTTCGTCATACCAGACAAATGCCGGGATTGTACTTACTAACTAGGCCCTAACGGACTACCTTCCAACATCATCACCTTATCTTGGGCTGCGTGTGAGATGTCTAAAGGTCATGAATTCAATTCATAGAAGCTAAAATCCTATGTGTAAGGAACCAGAAAACATTTGGGATAAATACTTGCATATAAATGAGTGGAAAATATACAGTATACCTAAATCATTGTACAGTGCGCCTAATTGAAATTGGACTTTACTCTATTTAGATACAGTACTTTTTTTTTTTTTTTTTTTTTTGCATTGCACTCTTCATATTGCAAAAGTACGTTAAAGCGGGTAATAAATAAAATACAATAATACAAAGTCTGTTACGTATTTCTGTAACGAATTTTCCTGATTATCCGAATTTTCAGTCATCCGGATCGGTCTTGGCCTCGTTTGAGCCGGAATTCTAGTGTATTACCAAGGGTTACCCTCAGGATGAACCTCGTTCGCTAAATGTAGATTTATTGTCGCCATAAATATCTTCCTCATTGATAAGAAAATTAGGAAGTGGAACAAATAGATGGTCATATAATTGAATATATGTTGCTATTGTTGTAGGTACAGTGTACAAACTTCTGAACATTCTGAATTTTTGTTTGTAGTTGTTTAATGTACTTACAGAAAGGAGTCAATGAAGCTTCTTTTTTTCAGTATATTTCGAATTACCTGTTTTTACGGTAGAGCTGAAGGGGGATTTTGGTGATGGAGAGAAAGGACTTGTTGATCTATCTTTCCAGGATTTTGTTGTTCACTACGATAAATCACATAGATATGAAACAAATATACAGGTAAGCAATCTAATTTAGACACGCTAGTACTTTTGTTAACGTTATGTTTCCTGACTATTGAAGTTTTCTCTGTTTGTACACGTTTCGAATACGTATAGGATTTTATGATTTTTTTTTTTCATATTCCCGTGCGCGATAATATTGTTTATGAAAGAAACGCGTATTTCTCTTGTAAGATGAACACTTGACGGCTATGTACCGGTAGTTATTCGTAAGTCAAATGTTACATAAAGCAATAAATTAAAAGTTGTCCGAAAAGTTCTGTCTCGTCAACTTTGAACTGTGATAGGAGGGGAACGAAACAAGTCAGCTGAATATCGGTTGTACACAAATAAAGGTCATCCTTGGAGATATTTTTCCGAATAATTCCAATATGCTACATATCTAATGTCGAAAATCAGAGAGGGAAGGATCTCTACAGGTGGGGGGTGGGAACAAAACATGACGAGAACACTCATTTTGCCTCAGAACTTCTTTAAATGTTGCGATGTGAGTACTTTTTCTGTTTCTCAGTTCAGTGCATGTTAAACTATCGAGTCAGCCCGATATGTGATGTTTGCGATATGTAGGGAGATAGTAAATCAACTTTTTATGACGTCAGCGAGAAGTCGTAGTTTTTATGGAATTTATTAGCAAGTGGCAACACTGTGTGCACCACAGAGCTTCATGTTATGTGTACGATGGGTGCCTACTGAACATAACAACGAAAATAATGAAAAATAACAAAAGTTTTATTGTGGAAAGTGCTGAAACTTAGTTACACACCTACCTACTTGGCAACATTGCGCCGCAAAAGAAGTATTTTCGTTGTTATGTTGTATAGACATCCATTATAGATCACACGGAGCTCATTGGTGCTCAGAGTGTTGCCAAGAAATTCTGTAACGATTTTATGCTGAGATCATAAAAAGTTGATCTGTCACCTCACATATTGCCAATACCACAAATTCGCCTAGTTCGAAAGCTTAAACTGTGCTGAACTTAAAAGGAAGTACTCAAATCACAGCATTTGAGTGAGGTTGTGAGGCAAAATAAGGGTTTTCATCGTCTTTTTATTCCACCTTTTAGAATTCTTCCTTCTCTGAGTTACGATATATTTGCATTACTCGGAAAATTCAAGAATAATACTTTGTGTGCAACCTATATTTAGCAGAGACGTTTCGTTCCCTCTACTATCATAGTTCAAAGTTGATGACACAGGACTTTCTGGACACCCCATACAATAATTTATAAGTTGAAATGGGAAATACGAGTAGTGTTGTCAGTTCGCCGATTGCATTGTTTCATTGTGATGTAGCTTAATAGTGAAAGGTTGGATTTTATATAGTAAAACTTTTATTTCAGATGTCTCTCAGGTCGTTAGTAATGGAAGATTTACTAAGAGAACCGGATTCAAAATACCGATATATTGTTGTTTCGTCCTCATCCGAAAGTTTAGAGGTTGATGAACAGAGCACGAGTAGTGCATTTCTGTCAAGATCTTGTCCTAATTTAATTCCTCATGACCCAGTTGTACACCCTTCGTCATCTTTGCCTGAGCGGCTGGAAACAGAGACTGTGTTCTGGACTTTCCACAAATCAACGCAAGAGAAAGCATGTAAGTATTCTTATGCTCTAGTGTTCATTTTACTTTAAGTATTACATTTGTTGTTAGAGATATTGGTTTATCATGCTGTTAATGTTCATTGCTACTGAAAATATATGAATTAATTTGTGAAGAGATAAAACATCATCATCTTGTTAACATTTATTGGTATCTATCATGTATGCATCCAGAGTATGGAGATATTTCTTAAAATTTCCACGTAATACCGTCTGGCACAATCGAGACAAATTTCTGAGTTTGACGCTTGGTTGCTTCAGTCAATGACCAATCAACGTTATTTAAGCTCCTTTCTTTATATTCAGCTTGCCATCTATTGTAATTCTACTGAAACAGTTTCTTCGATAACATTTATCATGTCCAAATTGTCAAATTTCTGAACCATGGATTTTTCACTACCTTGAGGAAAATATAGAATCTTACTTGTATCTATGTCCTATGAACAAATTGGAAATTAGACTTAATTGCATTTTGAGTTTATTTTTAATTTTTGACTTCCACCGCTTGCGAACTATTCGTTCTTTTTCATCTTTCACCGAGCAGCCGTAGCTCAGTTGGTAGAGCGTTGGCTTAGCAATCGGCAGATCCTGGGAACGATCTTAGCGGCCGATCATCCTGACAGGTTTTTCCAGAGTTTTTCTCAGCCAAATGCCATGGTAGTACCTACAAACATAGGCCCTAGCCAACTACCTTCCAACAGCCTCTTCCCTACTCTATATAGGCCTGAACCTGAGATTCCTGAAGACCATAAATAAACTCAATTCAGTTCCTAGCTCTTTCACGCACCCACCTTCCCTTATGCCCTTTATTTTATGTAATATCAATTTTTCTTATCTTTGGTGAGAGGTGTGGGGAAGGATCGTCCCTTAAAATTCTTCTCTTTGTTGTTAATTTCTTTCTCCTGTTTTCCTCTAGTTTTTTTTACGTTCTTTATTAGAAAGCTCTGTGTTTTGGCTTTTGCTCGCTTGTCACTGATTTTTTTTTTTCTATTTTTTGTGCCAACTTTCATCGCTTGGCTTCCCAAAATATGTCAACTTTATTATATTGTAAACTCGAGGACCATCAGGAACCAACTTCATTTTCTGTTCTAATGTCTTCTTTCACGCTTAAAATGTGTTTTTCTCCTCAGTTAATATTACACTTGGTTGTTCATGGAGGTTTTACTATGTTTTTTTTTTTTTTTTGTAAGTATTCTCCATCACTTTCTATTTGTATTTTATATCCCTTATTATGCTTCCTTTATCCTATCATGTTTATCTATATATTCATTCTTTTTTCAGCTGTAAAGAAAAAGATAACTGTTGAATATCCGTGCACTCCGCCACCATCACCTCGTCTTTCAACTTCTCCGAGAAATATTTATAGAGAAGATAACTTGGTTCACATTAACGTGCTCCAAGTGGATAAAAGTGCTCCCAGCTTTGCATCTCATTACGATTCGGTGAGTAGTTCAGTTCACATGAAAGACCCACTTCATTTCATAAAATAAAGGTAAAACTGTACTCAATATTGAAATAGCTGAGTTTTTCCTGCAATTATTATAGCCGGTGCTGCTCGCTTTAATATGAAATAATCTTGATTTTTAATCATGTATCTTTATGTCAGGGCCTTTTCACAAATGCTAGAACGGTTTGGAATAGTAACGATTTGATCAAAGTAGTAAATAATGCATTCTGAGATAAATTCAGTACATTTTAATTCTGTCCTTGGTTGCAAGAAAATGGTAACCCATAAAAACGTGCTTTCGAGATAAAACATCGGAATATCTTGAATATTTTATAATTCGCAAATTGCAGACGACAGTATTGCAGCTTTAGTTACGGGTTCGATAAAGAGTTAGAATCGTGTTACTGCAAACGTAAAATAGGAATTTTAAAAATGTGTATATATAAAAAAAAAAAACACCACCACCACCACCACCACCACCTTAGTTTTGAATAACTAATTTGCAAAAATTTCTTGCTTACCATTCTATTGCACCTACATGTTGATTGACATTATATGGGACCAGTTGATCCAGAAAAAGTATCATAATTAAGGAATGGCTGAATGTAATATAAGCGTTTATGATGATGTAATCCTAAAATATTCAGAAACAGTTTTCTATGAACAGACGTAAGTTCACTCTCTGATCCTTTAAGGGAACAGATAATGGTAAATTGTCTTCTGTTGATTTTATGAGACACTTGCTAAGATAAGATAAAATAAAATGAAGTGTATGGGCGGTAACAGCACTATGGCTTACGCCCGTCCCGATACGGGGAAGCCCCTTATCTTTGTCACGTCGATCGGTAGCTGTTAATTAACTAATATAAGCTGAGCTCCTGCGCAGCCTAGTTGGTAGCGCGCTCGACTTCAGTGCGAGCGGTCCCGGGTTCGATTCCCGGTGAGGACAATTGGGGAGCTGCTGTGAATAAAAGACAGTGGCGATCACAGTGAGAGCTTCGGTTCTCCTCTCCTCTGGTCAGCGTGGGAGCAGTAGACCAACTCCTCCATTCGGGGAGAGGCCTCATCCACTAGTGGATTGAATATGGCTGTGATTTATTATTATATATATAAGTTGAAGATGTAAAAGGTCTCCAGAAAACTCTTACTGGTGTAAATGGCCAGTATAACAATTAATAAAAACTAAAGATGTATAAAGTCTTTAGCATAAGTTAAAAACGTGAAGGCTGTAAATGGGTCTTCACAAAATAAAACAATTGTAATACATAAAACTAAACTGCTAAGGGACATAATCATCTCAAAGAGACGGAGATAATCCTATCTCACGAACATACATAAAAACACTCCTCAACATACTTGGTTCATCCCCTAACAATGCCGCCATGTCATTGGAGATGTTATAACGTTGTCTGAGATGATTATATCCTGGACAATCTAAAAGGACGTGACGAATACTTAAAACTACATTGGAATTATTACAATGTGGTGAATCCAATCGTCGTAACAGATATCCGTGTGTCAGGCGACTGTGTCCTATACGTAGGCGACATAAAAGTACTTCTTCACGCCTACTATCTCGGCAAGATGATTTCCATGGAGCAACAGTTACCTTAATTTCTTTCAATTTATTAACAGCAACGTCATCCCATCGTCGCTGCCATTCATTCCGTGTAACTTGCTTATAATATATCAATGAGACACTTGCAGTGTATTTCCACAGGCATAACTTCCGTAAGAGAAGGAGATAACTTTGAAGATCAATATTATCTAGTTTCTAGAAGTCAGAGAAGAGTTTCTCCCTTTGCTTTTAATGTACGCTTTGGGGATTGGGGGGGGGGGGGATTTCTGGGACAGGTCTCCAGGAGGACTGGCATACACTTTCTTATTTAAACTTGAAACGTATTCATAAGTCGAGTTTATAAAAAAATTGCGTTTATTTCTTCAAATTCCCCTTTTTCTTTTGACGCTTTCTGAGGGCCATTCCATGAGAAATCAACACACTTATTAACAAAATTCTACCTCACTCTCTCGGATTTGTGTGATTTTTGGTTTGTTCCTTGTACCCGTGGAGTATGTAAATTTTTTTCCAGACGTATTTATTCCCCCCCAAAATAGTCAAATTTTTCAGGTTTTTAATTTACAAAATTTCTTATTACTCATCAATAATTAGTGCGAGAGAGCTCACAGATGGCTCATTTTAAAGCCCTTGTATTGCTTTTGATATGTCACTCGATAGAATTGCACAGAATTTTGTTTTCCGAAAATTACCCCTAAATTTTCAAATTTGATTGTCGAAATTGACCGTCTCAAAAATTTTCCAGAACTTTTTATATGCTGGCCATACTTCCTTACAGCTACCACGAAAATTATAATTTAAAACGATAATGGGATCTCGAGATGATAATAATAATAATAACATATGCCTGCGGAGGAAAGGCATTTACTGTACATATTAAAAATTTGAATTTTATTTATGGACTTTAGCGTTAGGCATCTATGGCTCAGGCTGGTGTAGGTATGGGGAAAGGGTGGAAGAAGAAGTCGGCCAGAGCCTAAGTTCCATTCAGATATTTTCCTGGCCTGACTGAGGAAACCCCATTGGTCTGCATTAAGCCTTCCGGTGTTTTTTTATGAACTGTTAGTATTTCGTCTCAGGACGATGATGTTAGAACAATAAAACTGTAACGCTAACCCTATCTTTCTAGAATAAAGTTAGGTGTAATAGATTTGTCAGCCTGTTTTAATTTAATTAACTATGGATACAAGTCCTCAATATAATTATATCCGCGAAATTTTACTGTGGTTTTTGAACGCTAATAGAAAAAGAACCAGTACTGAGCCGCCGTAGCATTCGGGAAGGTCGTGGATTCGATCGCAGCGACCGACTATCCTGATTGAGTTTTTTCCAGGATTTTTCCTCAGTCACACCAGGCAAATGCCGTGATGGCACATTGAACATAGGCCCTGGCCGATACGTTCCCGAATCCTTGCCCCTCCCCTATCCCGGCCTGAGCCTTAGATACCTATAAGCTATAAATAAAATCCAAAACAGAAACCAGTGCATCAATTGACGTGGAATGACCTCTGAGTGATTGGCGTTCCGATGCTTCCTCGACACCGAAAGAATTAATGTGGTCATGATCAGCGTCTTCTAATTTGAGGGAAGAGAACTGCAAAGTTACGAAGTAAATCATTTTGTAAATATTTTTGGAGGAAGAGAATGGTATTCAACGTAAAGTATAATTACTGGTATAATACTATGGCATGCTGCATACTTGTAAGATAACCTATAAAATTAAAAACTTAAAGTTACGCATATTTTTTCGTCCTCTGTTGATGCTTCATCACTTGGCGCCTTGTGATGATCCACTGATGGGGCCGCTGTGGCTCAATTGGTAGAGTACTCACCTCTGGCGCTAGGGGTCGTCGGATCGATCGCTGCTCATGTTATGTGGGCTTTGTGGTGGACAAACACCGTGTGCGTGGGTTTTCTCGGGGTTCTCCCGTTTCCTTCCCACTTTCTTCATTCCACCCAATTCATCCCATCATCATCATAATCCATCCGTCCTGAGCCAAAGTTGCCTAAAGGCCTTACAAATTCAATTAAACAAACGAATAATCCACTATCTTCTAACTCATTCACGTGCTTAATATCGTGACATTCTAAACGCTGGTATCGACGTACACACTTCCTTGGACGGCGGCCATCTTGTCTTGTTGATTACCTTTATCTTGCTCCTAAAAACTAATGGTATAATTTGGTACTTATTAGGAAATGCAGGTGGCATTGGAATTCATAATATGTCATATGCTTGTACGAAAGACACGTGTTATTAGATTCGAAATATGTCATTATCTAACTTTTTAACACTTTGTGGCTTACTTTTATCGTGCGCCAAGGGACAGGATTTGTGGTATGCTAAGGGAATGAGATTTAAAAAGAAAATCTGTGTCAGGCTCAGATCTTGGCTTGAGGGCATCTGGATGAACCTTACGGATAGTTTCGGAAGATATCGCATGATAAATTCTATGATATTATTGATATTATTGGAACAATGTGTGAGTTATTTTCAGTATATTTACCTTGTATAATGTGTACGGATTTTTAAAAGCTATTGCAGTAGGTATATAGAAGTGGGTCAGTTAAAGAACATTTATTTTAAAAGACCGAAAAAATAACCATGCTACATCTGTTTTCGAAACTACTCTTATAACACCATCATGCAATTGAGGATGGCGACTACATCAGAGAAGAATAACTTTTTTCCATAAATTGTTTAAATAGTAATTTATGGAAAATTAGTGAAATTCATTGAAGAGTGAAGATGCAATATGCAGAATTTTTTAGGGACTACGAAAATGGGGGTTAATATGAGGGTAAGAACCTTTTTTTTTTTTTTTTCGTCGTGTTTGTGCAGATTATTTTTACACGTGGGAGGATGTAGGAGGAAATCTCGGGATTGTAAGGGTCTGGAAAAATCTTTGACGTTTGAAAATGTGTAAGAGATAAAACTTACGTCCATTATTTGCATCTAGGAGCTAGGAAAGCAAATTTAGTCTCATGTTATTCCGACCCACCGAAATCGGACAATTTCCGAACACAGCCTGTAGCAGGTAAAGTGATGTCGAAGGTCTTCTGGTTTTGTAAGAAAGTTCGTTTGAAATTCAAAGACGTAACCACTGGAATCTGTCATTAGAAACTTCAAATATATTGTTGTTACGACGGGGTTAGTTCTCAAACGGAATATGGTAGAAAGTGACCGCAATTATTCCAAGAAATAGAATAAAAATTTAGTTGTGCCACAGCAGAAGAGAGAGCATTCCTTTATAAACGAACCAGGTTGGCTCGGCGGTAAGTTATTTCTCTGATAATAACCAGGAGGTCTTGGGTAGAAGCGAGAAGTAGATTCTCTTTTTTTTTCAGTTTCTTTTCGTAACTTATCAAGTAAATACTGATACGAAGCTTGAAGTAGGGAGTGCGGTCGGTTCTGTTTACCTCTCGAGACAGGCTGATACTTAAATCCCTGTTACCCAGTGAGCTTAGCTCAGTGGTAGACGGTGGCTTTGCAGTCGGGAGGTTTTGAGTTCAGTCCCAGCGGCCAAGCAACTAGCCTGACTCCAGTGCTTTTTGCCTCAATCACACAAGGGAAATGCTAGGATGGTACCTTCAAATTTGGCCGTGGCCGACTCCTTCCCGCGCCCTTTCCCGTGCTCTATCGCGGTCTGAGCCTCAGATGCCTTAAAAACCATCATTAAATTCAGATTGAATCTCTGTTAATCTGATGAAGCAATTTAAGGTAGAAAAGGAGATTTCGGATGGAAAATTCAACAATGGTTTTTGTAATGTACTTGTACTCATTGTAATATGTCATTGTTATTTAGTGGAAACTCATGGAATATTTAAAAGATAGTTTAAGAAGGTGCTTTCAATGAACTGAGACGCTCATAATTCTCTTAAACATTAGAAAATGTAATTAATTTACAGTAGTATAGATATATACTACAATTGCCATTACTTCAAAGGGGATTTGAATTCAAGTACCGTATCTATTTATTTTCGTGCTGTTGAAATTTAATTATAAGTGTGGTAACTGTAACTCTTTTAAACGCGATAACTTTCTGTAGTAATGTATTAGTTTAATATTTGCTGTTACATTATTTGTTGCTGCTTGTTCTTACAGGTACAAAAATTCGTTGACGTGGATTTTAATTGTTTAGATATAATAGTTAATGTTGAATCGTGGGTAGTTGTTTTGGATTTCTTTGGGATCGGATCCGATGATGTTCCAAATGGAGAGACAAAGACGCTTCAGTCACAAGTGCCGACAGTGTCAGAAAAACATTCAGCAGAATCAGGTAGGACGTTTTATCACTGATTATTCAGTTTTTAACCATACAAGTTGTTTTCTTGTTATACAATATGTACTCTATGCACAAGTCACTCGAAAGATGTCGTGAATGATATTAATGTTGTTGAATATCGTAGTAAAAATTCGAATCAGCATTAGTTTAAACCAGATAGGTTACAGACAGTTACATTTTTTAGTTCCTTATGAGGTAATAAATGTAAGGCAAGAGTAATTATCTTGTGACTAAGACCCAAAGGCAAGGTTGCTATGAAAGTTGCCTGGTTTTAGACGATGAGGCGGAAACAACATTCATGAAACGTGGAACAGTTTGTCAAACAAATCATTTTAAAGCTATAACAGGGCTAATACTACCTATAACATTACTACACATTCTATGTTAGTTTGTATGAGTAATTCCACATGAAATAGGACCATTTTAACAAAAACTGGGCGTCTTGTCTTGCTGTGTAATTTTAGGGTACATGGACAGACGAACGAATTTCGAATTTTTGTTTATAGGTTGAGTTTTATTGTACGTAGCTTTGGCCAAATCTTGCTAATTTTGTAACAATTTTGGCTATAATAATTTTGTATATCTACGGACTAAACGTGTTTATTTCAATATTTGGATTTGACAGATTGGATTATTGCATCATGATTTTTCAAACAAAAAAAATAGCTGTAATTTATTCCACCCTAAATAAAAATTCATGCATGAAAAAAGAACATTCGGGAAAAATTAATTTTCTTGATCTTGTAATTTCCAGATGTAACAGCAGATTTCAAACATCGGTGTATAGGAAACCTTCCAGCACAGTATATAATTATCAACTGGCTATTCTCTCACATTCATTTAAGAAAAAAAAAAAAAAACCTTCAACTTATACATTGTTCCAATAAGTCAAGTTTACATATTGAAATAAACCACGTCTACTTTTAGCTATACTATATAGTTTTAGCCAGAATTGGTTACAAGATTGGCAAAATTCGGTCAAAAAAGTAAAAGGTGGTGCACGTTCGAATCTCGCTCACACCGGTCATCCTGTCTGATGTTTTCGAGAGCTTTCCTCACTCCAACTAGGGGAGTGTCAGGATGTTACCTTCAGTGGAAGCCCTGTTCGCTACCTTCTCCATTCCTTTTCCTAGCAGGAAGCTCTCTGAGGAACGTTATCCCTTGGAAATGACGGCCTGTAGCCTTAAGGTTAGTGTAAAGCAACAATATCTACCGCTAGATGGAATTATTTCCTCCGTATGTCTCTAATGTATTCTGTATACAAAATTACAATGCTACTCATGCAAATTCAAATCTAAAGAGTTCAATCCATGTCATTTTTTTTATTTTATTTTTCGTTCATTGTTGAAATCGCTTTGATTGTTGTCTATATCTAAACCTATAATAGTGAAACTTTTTCAACAATGAACAATATATATATATATAAATCACAGCCATATTCAATCCAGTAGTGGATGAGGCCTCTCCCCGAAGGGAGGAGTTGGTCTACTGCTCCCACGCTGACCAGACGGGTTGGGAGAGGAGAGCCGAAGCTCTCACTGTGATCGCCACTGTATTTTATTCACAGCAGCTCCCCAATTGTCCTCACGATGCTGGGTCAACACCGAAATTTTTGAGCCCCCACCGGGAATCAAACCCGGGACCGCTCGCACTGAAGTCGAGCGCGCTACCGACTAGGCCACGCAGGAGCTCATCGGCACATATAGGACTCTTGAATTTGTTATGAAGTTTCTTCTCTGAAAGTTTGAACTCTGTGAGCTTGAATTTGTAAGAGCAGCATTGCAATTTCGTTCAACGAAAAATGTACATTAGAAACATACGAACGTAATGTTGCCATCTAGCTTTGAGATAATTCTTTACACTACCCTTAAGTCACTGAAAGTAAAGTTTCAATCTGTTTTTTTAATTGATTTTTTCCCCTATGTGCATATAAAAATCATAAATGTGTGAGTTTCTCCATGGAAAATGACTACCTGGGCAAGTGACCTTATATACCACATGTAACAGTGAATGTAAGTCTCAGCAGGTAGCGAGCTGATATAGTCTCCCAAATCTTGTTCTTAAGTTCTTGGGTTATATTAAATTGGTATTAAATTGAAAAAGGAAAAAAAATCCTCAGTAATACTGAGCTAATAAAGCAAGTAAGTTCCTCTTTGGGATTCTTTAAGCTCGATATGTATTGTAGGAAGGTAGAAATCGACATAGGAAGAACACTAGTGGTTGTTGAGTATCGTTTTTAGTCTTAACTTACCTGCCCATTATTCTTTGGGTAGCTGTTATCGTTGTGTGTGTTTAAGAAAAGAAATTAATATAAACAATATTATATTTCAGCTGGTACTTCCGTTTCCGAAATCGCCAACTCCAAAGTTGAAATTCAAGTGAAATCGTTTACGCTTGTCCTTAATAATCCGGACTACGAATTGGCTAGAGCAAATGTTTCACATTTTTCAACGCAGATTTCATCGAAGGAAGGAAATTATAAAATCAAAGGGAAGCTTGGAAGTATGTCTCTTGTTGACTTAACTCCCCACGGACAACTTTACAAGGAGAGGTTTATAACTTCAGGAAACGAGGCACTGGATTTTCGTATTTTCAAGTAAGGCAAAAATAATTTTTGTTTTCCTAGTGATCGTTTCACTGCATATTTTCCCGTTACTTCAGTTTTTCAGGGATATTCAAGATTAATTATTACAACGTTGTATTTAAAATAGGCAACGAAAGGTAACTAATTAATTTAGAAATTTTTTGTTAGGTAAATATTTTCTTTCTTTGCATATTTAAACATTCAAAGTTAAAACAGCTAAGTTCACTTTCTCATTGTAAATACATTTTACATTTGCATATATATTTAGTAATAGAATTGCGAAACGCATTGCCGTTAATATGTATCGAAATGTGTTTGTAGTAACTGAATTTTTAGATAATATATAAATTATGAATTTAGATATTGTATGGATGTGTATGAATGAAATAGTATACGGATAGCACGTGTGATGCGTCACGTTATCAGCTGTCAGTGTTCTGGTGTCAGACATCACGAACGAGATGCTAAACTCCAATAGGTGCATGAGAAATCAGCATTGGACAGCAGACACTCTTTCTACATTCATTACCATAGTTCCCAACAACAGTACAAAAAAGTCAGTTGGTTCAAATTCGTATTCTCCGGACATAGAACTACTTTGGAGGAGGAGGAGGATGGTGATGACGATAATAGTAATATAAAAACAAGTATTTCCTATTAAGAAAGCCAAATTTGTATAAAACATATCGTTAAGTAAATTATGTTTCAGTAGATTATGTGAAAAATAGCTTTTAAAATGCCCTTTTTCTTATTGTGCTCAGACGAAATTGCAAGCTGCAGTGCGATAATCACTTATGGAAGCTTTTCTGTTATATTTAATAATGATGAATTTAACACGAATAAAGCACATTATATAATGCTGTGAAACTAATTTATATTGAAATATATTGTGAATATGGGCTCATACTACTCCGTTATGTATTTGTGTACAATATATCGAGATGTCCGCGCACAAAGGTGATATGACCAATATTTCAAATTTTTCAGAACAAAAATTATTTTCAGAAGTTAATTAAAATTGTTTTAGCAGCCTTAGAGGCATAGTGTAATTGAGTCGTCTACTTGCAAAACCTTTTATACGATTCAGCTGTCTTTGCAAGTGAACTGTTTTTAACAGGTTTTGAATGTGTAGCCATTGCAATTTTGACAGGTTTTGCTAGTGAAAGTGACTCTCTCATTGCTTTTTAAGCGATTTTAGAGGGTTTTGCTCATGGCTATCTCCAGATCTTTGTAGAGGACGCTGAAACATTTCGACTTCAATTTCCTAAAAAATACCGTTTAACAGGTTTTGCAAGTGGAAGAATCAATTGAAACTATTACCATTGAGATATTAGCTTTTGCTCCTGATGCATAGAGAGAACACTTCTGATGCATAGAGAGAACACTTCTGATGCATAGAAGGAACACTCCTGATTCATAGAGACAGCACTTCTGATGCATAGAGACTGTAAAGGATAATCGGTTTGTATTGTCTGGCAGCTATAATTTTAAAGGAGAAACAGTTTTAAATTTCATCACTACTGTGTAACTGCTTTACTTAATGATATACAGTTTTAGAATATTGATCTATCGTTTTATCCCTTGAGTTCTAACCTTGATAAAGCAGACTATATATGGCTTTGAAACTAATTTATACTGAAATATTGTGAATATGGGCTCATACTACTCCGTTATGTATTTGTGTACAATATATCGAGATGTCCGCACAGAAAGATGATACGACCAATATTTCAAATTTTTCTTATGTACTTGATTTTAGATTTGGTTCAACAGATCCAAATATGGAAAGGGAGTATGATATGAACGTAACTATCAAAATGTCTTCAGTCATGTATATCCATACACAAAGATATATAGCAGAGCTGCAAACATTTTTCCTACATTTCTATCAGCTTCGAGGAGTCATGGCAAGAATACGAGCAGCTGCTTCCGAGACAATGGTGAGTATATAAGAACCCGTGAAATATAGGGGGACTCAGAAAGTCCCAGGACAACCTGGTAGTTCACTAAGCGACAAGGACATGAAGCATCATAATACTCAAATGTGGAATGGTTGATCATTTACTTCAAAATGTAGCTCCTTCCAACCGTTCAGTTTTTGTATATTACGATACTTAATTTCCTTTGTGAACTACCAGGCTGTATTGGGACGTTTGAATTACCCTGTATATGCACTTTCTAACTAATTAAAATTATTACTTTCTTCTTGTGTTAGGAAGGAAAGAATAAATTGACTATTGAAAAATAAATATTATTTTATTTTTTCATATTCAGTGCTTGAATAAATGTTAATACACAGTCATTAGAATAAAAATACCACGCGCCCACAAAGTCTAAAAAAAAGGGAGGGGGGGTCTAATGTATTTAAATTGGGACTGTTTCTTTTTCTGGTGTTAATAAGTTATGTAATGTTATTTACTTCACAGTACACTCTTTCATGCAAATGATTTGAAACTATATAGAGGCATACAGTTAAAAAATCAAAAGATTCTTACAATTAGACATAGAGAATCGTACTAATTCGTGTTGTAAAAATATATTAAACCTTTACATATAAAAATTAAAAATATATTAGATCTTTACATATTCACGAATGTTCTAGTATAAGATCAATAGAATTGTTATAGAAAGGGTAGAAACAGTAAAGATGTAGGTGATAGTTTGGTTACAAATTAACTTCCCAATATCACGTATATCGTAAAGCCTTGAGAGATCTTTATGGATCAAGAGCACTACATAGGTATTGAAGGTTTTAAGATTAATGTTGGTAGAGAGTTTCCAAGAAAAGAAACCATTTTTAAAACTATTTGTTATTTTCGCAGGTCCCAGAGACAGCTGCTCGAGGATTGAGAGTCCTTTTAGACATTCACGCAGATTCACCAGTGATTTTGCTTCCTCTTAGTTCAAAATCGTGTGAAATTTTGGTAATGGATTTGGGACGATTAACAGTTAACAATAGTTTCCAGTTTGCTGGCACAGAAGGAACAATTAGCGTTGTGAAGAAGTCCTTAAGTGGAGAAGAATTTTATACTGATGTCAATGGTATGTTTGTACAGAGTTCTACTTATCACTGCGAGAATAAAGATAATAATGAAGAAGGTATGTAATCATCTGGTAATTATTTGTGTGTGTGTTCCTCTTTGTCTTTCTGTGTTAGAAGTGTTCCTTTTGTTGTTTCTGTTTTGATTAAAAACCATTTAAAATGTTTGTATGAAAATGCATTGCAATTTGGTAAGAATGGAAGCTGACTGCGGTAGCCGTCTGATCTAAGGTGGCAAGCCAGCGTCTACTCTTCAATGCTCTGACTCCAATCCCGGCTAGGGCATGGATGTTTGTGGGTTTTAGAAACTTTACATGTACTAGAATTGAGATGGGCCAAAGTCATTAGTTACTAAAATATTCCCAAAAGTTTTTACGATAACAAAAGAAATCAATAAAAGTACATCTTATTTTATTTTCAAGTAAATAATGGAACAAAGATAGACAGAGTTTACTTTAAGTAATATCAGAGCGCATCATATAATAGTTAGGGTTTTTAATTTACTTTTATTCACTGTACTTGTAATAAAACTGTCTCTGTGCAATGGGCGCACGCCGTGAACGTCGCATGGGGAATGTGGAGGTAGAGCTCCACATATTCTAGACCTACGGCACGTAGTGAGGTGGTCAGTTCCATGCTCGACTGCCTTTACCTTCCCAGGGTGCCTAGGAATACCAAGGACACTCTGGTACTCATTTTGAATAATATTTTAAAAGAATGTACCGATTGAAACTTTTTATCTTAACACTTTTTCTGTAGCTTTGTGTAGTTCTTTATTTTAAAATTGCGAATGCTCAAGGAGGGAAGTTTAAAGAAAGTGATTGTGTTCCCTTATTCTCCAAGCTCTGGTGTAGAAACACACTTCCAGAGAGAGAGGCATTCTATAGTTGGTCCGGGCTTGTGAGCGTGAACTTAGTGTCATCGCCTTAAAGAGCTGATAAAATAAAATGTACTTGCTTCCTTCGATAAGACTTGCTGAGGTCAAGAATTCAAACTATGCCTAGTGTATTTTCCTTGTAGCATGGTAGAACTTCCTGTAGTTAACTATCTATTGATGCATGTCTATCATGGTAAATTTTAGGTTGTCTGCGCTAGTCCTGCATTTGAATAGGTAGAAGTTCTTGTTTATGGAGAAAACAAGTGTCGCATAGGTACAAAGTAACCATAAAAGTTTTTCCGTTCTAGAGCAGTGATAAACAAAGAACTATACAGTGGACGGTACGTATCTTTAGGTTTGAAGTAAGCTCCATCAGCATCCAACACCTTTTGCCAACGTTCCTGCAGCTCCATAATACCCTGGTGATAAAAGTCGGCGGTCTTCGAGGCAAAGAAGACCGTGAGTGCGTTCCGCAGGTCTTCCTCATTGGTGAAGGATCTCTCACGGAAGTGGTTGTCGAGGGAATGAAACAGGTGGTAATCTGTTGGCGCAAGGACCGGTGATTATAGTGCATGGCACAGTGTCTCCCAGCCAAGTTGCTGAAGGATATCCCGGGTCCTCTTTATCACATGTGGCTTGGCATTGTGGTGGAGGAACAGCACACGCTTGCGATTCACCAATGCCGGCTCCTTTTGCCACAATGCACGGTGCACCCTTTGCAGCTGCTGTCAGTAGAGGTCAGCAGTGATGGTCTGACCAGGTGGAAGGAGCTCGTAATGCACCACTTGGCGAAAAGTCTACCATACAGAGAGCATAACCTTTCGTGGATGCAGAGGTGGTCTTAAGGTGTGAGGAACAGGGTCACGTACCGACAACCAATGTCTGATACGCATGGGAGTGTCATAGAGGACCCACTTTTCGGCACCAGTGAGCAAGCGATCAAATATGGGTGTGTTCCGGTGCCGAGTGATCAAGGACAAACAGGCTGTCACTCGTTGTTCCTTGTTGGCTGCCGTCAACGTGTGGTGTACCTACTTCCTTAACCTGTATGACTTACCTATCCCATGCAGGTGTAGTCTGACTGTTTCATCGGAAACATGAAACCTTTCTGCAAGTTCATCACACGTTAGACCACTGTACTCCACGATGGCTGCTTTCAGGGCCTCGTCATCCAACACATGTGGTTGTCCACTACGAGATTCATCAGCAAGGCTCACATCTTCGGAACGGAATTTCTCGGACCAATACCTGGCGGTGCGTTCGTTCATGGCATTCTCACCAAATGCCTGGCATATGTGGCGACTTGCCCATTTTAAAGTCATACAACAAATACACGCGAACAAGCTGCTTCGGTACCTCCATTTCTCTTTTACACTGGATGAGCTTATGATTACTGTGTGTGAGCACCGTGCCCGTATTACTGAAGGTCGATGGTCAGGCTAATTCCCGATCGCTTGGCAGGCACGTGTGTCATTTCATTAACTCTCTGTGAGCGCATGATTAATGGGACGTCAAAAACGGACAAAAACTTCTTTGGTTACGTTTTCCTTCCGATAGATAACATTACCTGTTGGACTCTCTGATAATTAGAAAGATATTTAATTTCAGAAGTGAGATGAATGCCTTATGGAGGGGATCGGAAATAACTGTCCGAATCTATTACTTTCCTGCTTCCTGCTTTATTAAAGATACTTTATCTTATGCGCAATGTTATTTATCAAACAAGTTTATCCCTAGGCAAGTAAGAGGATAGTTACTTGATTGGTATAAATGTGCAAAAAATATCAGTATATTACCGAACAAAGAAAGCTGCCACATACTGGTACTTTGCTTTGTGATCACCCCTTCTGATTTTTTTAATATCCCATATCGTTTAAACGAAAGATGGAGGATACTGAATTCAAATCAAAGTATTGTTGTAATTGCAGATGGATTCTTGAATATAAGAACATTTAGGCCTTGTATTCATATTACTAAAGCAGATAAATTCGATAAAGACGCTGACGTAGTGGTTAGTCTGAGGAAGACGCTGATATAGTGTCTAAACTCTAAACTATAGCGTGTTATCTTTTTTTTTTTTTTTTTTTTTGACCTTGCCGTTTCAGCGAATTGGTCTGTTTTAGGGGGATGAATGTTCACGTTTTAGTCATTTCTAGGAAAACTTCTGTAATAGTTCAACATAATACGATAGTATAATTGTTTGCCTCACTAGTTCTTCACCTGTGTGTTCAAAACTGATTTCAATAGCAGCAGAGGTATACGAGGTATTCACCTGCTTTCTGTTAGCTAATATTTCACAGCATTTTTTTCCGTTCGTTTTCCACTAATTTCCTTTTTTCCCCCCATTCTGTTCTTTGATTTTTCATTTTCATTTTGAACGTTTTTATTTTATTTCTTTATTCTCTACTTATGTCCAGTCTTTTCGTTTTGGTCCTGGTAGCGGGTTTGCCAAGTATCAAACGAGAATTGATGTAGGCACAGTGCTAGTGAATAATTAATGACGTGGCACGAACTGTTGTTGTTTCTAGTGTCTCAGGTTCAAATTTTTAAAACAAGTCAGCCACTTGGAGATTCAGTATGTGTGCGTCTACACTTAACGACAGGTGGCGGTACTCCACCCTACGCGCCATGTTATTAAGAAACTGGAATATAATTCTGTAGTTTGGTGGATAAGGGAAAAGTTTCGCCAATTATCTTATTATTGTGTATGATTGGCGAATGCAGCTTAGATGACATTTATTCGGGAGGTCCTGGGTTTGATCCGACTGGTTGACCATCTTGGCTGAGGTTTTCCAGGGCTTTTCATCAGTCATACCAGGCAAATGCCGGAATGACACCTTCAACATAGGCCCTGGCCGACACCTTATCGAATCCTTTCCCGCCCCCTATCCAGGCCTGATCCTTCGATGCCTGAAAGCCAAAAATAAAATTAAACTCAGTTCAGTTAGAGGAGATTTCTATGCTTGCCCAATTAAACCACTTAATTACTTTAAGAATAGATCCTTAGATTGCAAAACCTGTCCATGCGGCACTTCCTCATCATAAACATTGCTTAAATAGAGTAAATTTGCTAGCAGACCCCACTCACACCATTACTCTTCGAGATATGACGTCATTTGTGACGATGTCATCTTAACTTTGAGCGCAAGTAGGTGCAAAACTACGCATATTTCCGAATTTCATCAAAGGAACTTTCTTCTTGTTTTGATGTGAGGAATCATCTCCGGAATTTTTTCCCTGTAATTTTAAAACACGCTGTATATTCGGTTATTCATATCTTGATCTTTTCTAAATTTCAGAAAGCAGAAAGCTTAATTTATAACATTATTAACATAATCTTTAGTATGTAGAATTTATTTTGCCTTTTATTTTCAGGCTCATTTCAGTCTTCGCCATGCCTTCTTAATGTGTTACAAATTGCGTTAGTAAATATGGATTTGTTTGCTGGAGAAAGACAAAGCAGATGCCTTGAGAAGCAAATAGACCATGCGATGGATCTTGACTTTGGCAGCTTTTGCGTAAGACGGAAGAGACCTCCATTACTAAAAGAAACGTGCGAATTAAAACTGCAAGTCGAAAGAAACCTAGATAAGGCTGTGTCACATGAAGGTAATTTTTTTTTTATCCTTGAACCGCCGCATTTAGTAAAGAAATACTCAAACAACAAAATTCATAGTTACCAGTTTTCCCTGACGTGTATTTTCCGTTCCATTTTTTGCCAATTAGTACTATGAGATATGGTGTACTTATGGAGGGTATCATACTTTTTTGCACATGTATTTATTGGTTATAGCACTAGCGCATACATTTTTCAGGAAAAAGAATTTCTTCTTAATCTCACCATAGTAAACGATGGTGGTTTGCCATTGGCTTCCATCGGATGAAGATGACGTCCTAAGGCCGGAACCTACAGTTTAACATGGATGGGGATCGAACTCGGAACCCTTTTATTACAAGGCAGCGAGCGTTACAGCTCACCCAAGTGAACAGAAAATTAAAAATTCACTCGCAATATTGCTTTATGTGAGAACAGCTTGGTTTTCTACAAAGAAGGTAGAGCCCATCAGCTCGGTAGGAAGAGCCAATAGAAGCATTTGATATTCATTTTTACTAATATAATTTCGCATTAGAATAGTAAAGTAGATGAATATTTAATCCACCACCTATGTAAGAACCTAGTAACTTATGAGTGTACGGTGTAAGCAATCCCGTATTCTTTAGTAATTATTTTATCCACATTCTACACATTAGGTGCTTAGTCGACAAGCATCTAAAAACAGTGTGGGAAAACTTTCTGTGCTTATTACTATAGACAGTTCATCTGAAAATTCAACCCTTTAATGCCCAAACTGTATTAACACATCAGAAAATCGTTGTCAAAACTGGATTATATTAATATTATTTAATACATTTAACAAAATTTTACTGAAAATTATATATTAGTTGCGTTGCGGATGTGTGTGACATATCTGTCACATTGGGCGTGTGCTCTTAAAAATTTTAGTATTATTTCCTAATTAGAGGTATTACACATAGGCTATATCTTACCATCTAACAAATTATTGTTTTCTGAATTGATTACGGTTTGAAAGTATTCATGATACAATTACTACTCGGAAATATGAGTAATAAATATGAGTTTCACATATATAAATTGTTTGTTTTTTATACACTAAAAGTCTGAATAAAGCTCTTACATCCGTGATAGACCCTATGAGTTTTTCTGAACTCACTAAATAAATGCACCGAACGGTTATAGTTCAGTTGGTAGAGCTTTAGTTTCGCGTTCAGGAAGTCGTAGGTTCGATACCAGCGGCCAATCATCCTGACTAAAGATTTTCCTGGGGTTTTCCTCAATTCCACCAGGCGAATGGGTTGATAGTACCTGAGATAAATATGAAAAACTAAGTAAAGAAGCAACCCAATATATAAAAAAATACGTATCAAGACGTAAGAAGTAATTGCGTCTAGCAGATATACCATGTTATCATATTAATTTGTCTGTGTTTGTATTTGTGGTCTGTAATCTCTCGAGTTGCTGTACAGCCTACATAGAGCCCAGTGTTACACATTTGTAACACGCAACTTATTACTCAATGTGTGTGTTTCTAATTATTTTAAGCATACAACTAATCATTTACGTTTCGTTATTGCGTATATAACACGTTTTTTCTCTTGGATAAATAATACGTAAAAATTGTAGCATAAGTTTCCTTCTTAGATATGGCGACCGCCTTCTATAAACACGTGACCAAATGTCCCTAGAAAAGAGGAATGATTCATATTTCGTTCGAAAGCTACGAGATGGCGTTGAAAGAAGTCGCCCAATCGATAACAGCAGACGCTAAAGGCAAAACGACTCCAAATTTCAAGTTGTAGCATTATTTCTTCATGTTACGTGTATGTAACGGGGGCTACTAAAGGGTTAATAAGTATCATGCTCACATAAGGCTGTGCTGTGTGTGATCTTACGTGTAATATTTAAAATTGTTACTCATTTAAGGATAACATCATTTTCAGCTGAATAATCATAATAGAATTACCTATAAAAGTTATGGGTCTATTTCGTTTTGTCACAGTAGTGTATTCAATTTAAATGCTATTTCAGTCTAAATACTGTTTTTTAATTCTGTGTTACTCTTGCGTGTAGTTCCAGATATGAGCATTAAAGGTACGTTGTCTGCTGTTCACGTCTCCCTAGACCTTTCGCAGTATAAGCTGATCAGAGGCCTTTTGTCGTACAACATCGGAGAAACACTGGATGACTTGTATGCGAAATTTCCTGCTAGCACTGTATGGGAAGCAAAATCACAGGTAATGTAGATAAATTATGCAGGTACAAAATAAGGTGGTTTTAGACCATCAGATCATCTTTATTCACCCAGAACAGCATTACACGTGCGTGCATATCGGTTCAAACATGATATATTTCTTTTGTGAATGTAGTTTTATTTTAGCTAATATTTCTAGCTTATTTGTAATTCTGGTCCAGATGGTGCTTATTCGAAAAAAAAAAAAAAAAGAACCTAGTTTAAATGATTGGTTAGTAACCGGCGTAAGAGTCGCTGTAGTCAATCCTGTTTTGAAACTTCAGCTCTATGTTTGTTACTGTCCTGAAATAAAAGTTAAATCCCTGGTAACTAAATGCATCGTATTATCCTTATGTTAGAAAATGTGAAAATAACATTGAGCTATAATAATATTTGGAGATTGTATGACATTATAATCAAATGTAGTACACTGTAACCTCGTTTTTCCGGACTTGATGAGGCCGGACCCGTTCCTTATAAACCAGATATACTATTTTTTCATGTTATAAGCGCCTGCAAATACAGAAATACAGTAACAAAAAAGTTTATTTGACAAAGGACTAAATTTATTTTAATAAATTGAGGGCAGATACAAAGCAACACTGCACATTTACACTGTGGAAAATTAATTAGACGCGTTTACTTGTATACGATGTACAAGTAGCCTATTTTAAAACTGACGAAAATTTACTTTATTTTCTTTCGAAAATTGTTCCGGATAAACGAGGTTTTAGTGTGTTTCAACTTTCAAGAGATGGAAAAATATTGCTTTTTTAAAAGTTAATGATGAAGATAAAAAATTAACCAAGTTTTGTTTCCTTTGAAGTATTCTATCATGAACTGCAAGGATGTACTTGGGGAATTTGGTAGTATATTGTAATGAGAAAGTAAATGCTGAAAAATATTTGACATCCCTATTTTATATTAGTCCTTCAGTTATCCTTTTAGTTTTCACAAGAATTATTCCATACCGAGAATGAACATTAATTCCTTGGGGAATTTCTTTACATTGGTTTTGTCTTCCTTTGTATAATAATAACAGTGTATTCAGCAGAAGTTTGAGATGAGCTCTCGTTCAGAATGGAAGCTTACTTTTAGCGCAAGCTACGTATGCATATATGGTGGATTTTTGTTGATGATGGTTGATAATAATAATTTATTTATGGCCTTTAGGCATCTCAAGCTCAGGCCGGATAGGGTGGGGGAGAGGATGTTCGAAAGTGGTTGACCAGAGCCTAGTTTGTAGGCACCATCCCGGCATTTCTCTGGTGTGACTGATGAAAAAAAACGAAAACCTCAGTCAGGATGGGGGCCCGCTGGGATCGTTCCCAAGACCTGATTGCTAAGCCAATGCTCTACCAACTGAGCTACGGTCGGTTGATAATAATAATATGGTGGTGTTTTTTTTCTTACGCAAGAGATCTTGTGTGGAAACATGTTATAGATACACAGAAAATTGATAACTAAACTTGTAAGTTGTTTAACTCAAGTTTGACAAGGGCCACGGTGGCTCAGTGGTAGAGCGCTCACCTTTGACGCTTGGGGTCCTTAGTTCGATCTTTGCTCATGCCATGTGGACATTATGGTGTACAAAGACCGTGTATGTGGGTTTTGTCGGGGTTCTTCCGTTTCCTCCCACTTACTTCATTCCACCAATTCTCCCATCATCATCCATTCGGCGTGAGTCAGAGTTGCCTAAAGATCTTAAAAATTAAATTTAAATTCAAGTTCGAGAAATGTGTAATATCTGTGCACAAAATTTGGTCGATTCGCTAGCAGCTTCGTGGGAGAACAATTGCCCAATAAGCGTTTGATCAATTCCTGCCAGTTTAGTGAACAGTTTTCTCTCCTTATTTCAGTAATAATGATGAAGTGTTTTTACAATTTTTAATTTCAGGAGTTTGTGAATGGAGATATTTGGGTGTATTCTTCAATCCACTTGGATCTTGTAAATGTAACTGTGAAGTTGCAAATGTCTCATTCCTCACAATCGGAACAAGAATCTTCACTCGCCTGCATCAATTTCATTAAATCCCGACTTATGATTGAACGTTTTAGTAATGACTCAAGAGATATTGATCTTGTTTCACAGGAGATTCTTATCACTGACACTCGATTTCAAGGTAAGTCTTTGCGCAAGTTAACTACTTAATTCTGTTGGTCTATTTTCTTTATCTTCGGTCTTGCGAAGTACTTAAAGGAAAAACTAAAGGTGAACACCTTAACCTACCTAAAAAAAAACAAAAAACCTACTGTTATTATATGCATATTGTGTTCCAAACATAATTTTCAATAAACTTATTGCAATTAAACACAAAGATTATAATTTAAATTAAACTTACCTTTTGCACCTGATGCTTTAGCCCTTTTGAACGTTAAATTTCAAACCTCTAAACTCTTCGCTTCTAAACCGAGAAGCGTCTCCAGGCGTCGACAGTGATTTCTTTTATTGGTAATAATCGACTTAATGTTCATATTTTCACATATTAACATGTACCTAACAATAAAGTATATTTAATCGATTATTAGCGTAGATATTATTAGAACAAATCATTGTCGATGCCGGAAGCCGCTTTTAGGTCTAGAAGCGAAAACTTTCGTGGTTTGCAATTTAACTTCAAAGAAGACTACAGCACAAGGTGCAGAAGGTGAGTTTAAATTAATTTATTGTGCTGCAAAGTGAATATTAACGTAAAAGATTGTCTATTGCTGCCCGTACCGTCAAATGGGGTTACTTGAGACACAGAGTTCATTGCCCGTGGAGAAGGATGGTTCATATTCTTACCTCTCTGGCAGCAGTCCTTCCCAGTAACCATAGTTAGCAGGGAGCAGACGATAGATTTCTCGGTAAAATCTATCCGCATCACCAGGTTTATCGAAAGGTAAGGTTTAAGGAAGGAGCACTTGTGTTCTGATAGCTTAAAGTGCTGTTTTGAAATGTAAACAACCAAGATGGCGGACGTAAATCGCCAGAGGAGACTCGAGACAAAAGTGTTTGTATGTTTTAAAATTGGCTTGTGGCTACACTGTTGGCCGTCATGGCTTGGTATCAATGTAGTATGCTTTTCCCAAGTGTGCACGAAGACGGTAAGTAATTTTCACCCAATTACTACTTCGTGGTTAAGGTTGAAATGAGAAGGGGGGGGGGGAATGCTTTTGTTTAATCGATTTCCATGTGCTCGAAATGTTCACGATGTGGGTGCAGGTTTTATGGTGTTCCTTTTTTCTGTATATGTATATATAATTCACAGCCATATTCGATCCACTACTGGATGAGGCCTCTCCCGAAATTGAATTATAAAACTTATAAACATGGTGTGATCATATTACTCTATTTATTCGTTTCTTCAACACATGATTCAGGAACTTTTGATGTACTTGCTTCGTTTCTTCCCTTCTTCCATGAGTTCAGAAAATAATATCGTCCATAAGAATTTCCAGTTCCTGAAATTTCTGATTATTTCTTAAATTTATTGTTCTTTGCACACACATTTCAGGTCTGTTAATCATTTCCTTGAAAATCCTTGGTCATTCTTTGCGCAGTTCATGCTTCCCCTTTCACCCTTCGGTAGCAAGTAAGGTGATCTGTACCGTATGTTGTTTTCACAGTGGAAGAAAGTAGACTAACTATGGAGTTAGTTTTATTGTGTAATGTGAGAATGGGCTGTTCAATTGAGTCAATGTAACTTCTGATTTCTTGCGAAAGAATCTTATACAATAGTAACCTTAGTTGTACAGATGTAGTGCAAGGGATTGGACGGGACGGACGTAAGCCATAGTGCTGTTACCGCTCATACAATTAATTTTATTTTATCCAAGGGATTGGTTGCAATGTACTATACAGAGGGCAAAGAATTACCGTGTTGAAAACAGTCGCTAACAGACTTCTTTGAAATATCTAATAAGAATAGCACATCTATTTATAAATGAGGTTTTTTTTTTTTTCATTTTCCAAGCTTTCCCTTTCCTAACCTTTCTTCTCAGAAATTGCATACCCAGCGTAATCATCATCTCTCGATTTTCAAGTGATAAAAATAGAATAACAAGTGAGGCGGATCCCACCAGGCTTCTGCAGCAAGAATCCTATTTGGACAATCAATTTTTCGTTAGAAAAATTGCGGCGAGACCTTTCCAACGACACCTCAACCACTTTCCTAGCCCTAGTAGTTCCAAAGTTGGAAAATTCCCCCTGAAACTCGGAATCCACCCCTGCAATATGGATGAATGATTGGGGTTCGAACTCGTCTTACCAAGACCTGTCCAACGACACCTTAACAACCTTCGTAGGCCTAGTAGTTTCAAAGTTCAGTATCTCCCCCGAAACTCGGGATCCGCCTCTGCTATCTGGATGAATGATATGGGTTTGAACTCGTCTTGCCGAGACCTTTCCAACGACACATCCACCTTCCTAGCCCAAGTACCAGTAGTTCTAAAGATAGAAATGTTCCCCCTATCTCTGGATCCGTCTCTGCAATGTGTATCAACTATACGGGTTAAAGCTAGTCTTGCCGAGACCTTTCCAACGACACTTAACCATCTTCCTCGTCCTAGTAGTTCGTGAGTTGAAAGTTGTCGACAGATGGGCGGGCCGAGCGGGCGCGTAAGGCTTCACAGTCTTGCAGTCTAAAAACTTGAGTGAGCATATGCACAAATAAATACGGTATTGTAAAATCTTGCTAAGGTGCATTAGCATTCAGTATCCATTGTACCGCAGAAATAATTCTGTTCTACCTGCTGCTTTTAGTGTTTATTTATTAACAGACACTACAAACGTTTTCAAGTATGGTACAGCTATGCGTCAAAAAAGTTTTGACGCATATCTTTAGAAAATATTTCCCAAATTCGAAACGATGTCGTTTCCGATCTACTAACGGAAGTTAAAACTGGAGTTAATAGTTCCCATTGGCTTACAAAAATATCTCTCGCGGGATAAAAGGGCGAACTGTGTAACTTGGTGCGATATTTCTACTTTGAAATTTTTCACCGACGAAAATGTTATCTTTTAATGTATCATCCTTGTTTGGCTGCTTATCAGGACAATATTTACTACACAAACGCGTCATACAATTGTACATATCACATTGTCTACAAGTCATCAAAGATATGTGTTACAATATACTTTATTTATTTCTGAAAGAAGAAAACTCAAGCTATGGACATGCGTCAGAACTTTTATCCATAGTTGTACCAGTGTTACAACGTAAAGTTGAAAATTGAATCACCATCACATTTTTCTTACGTTTCAATTAAAAATAATAATAATAATAAAAAAATCGTGGCGTGCGATGTAATTAGCAATTTTTCGGTAGTTGTAACCCAAGTTCAAAATTTGGATCGTTTGTAGTGTCCGTTTGGTTTGAAGTTTCAAATTAATTTCTGTATATTTTACGTATTAGGAAATTCTCGTGATAATACTAATATCTGTCTTTTTTTTTTTTGTAATTTTATTTATGTCCTTTAGGCATCTAATACCGGGATTGGGGAGGGTAAAGGATTCAGAAAGGTGTCGGCCAGGGCTATGTTGAAGGTGCCATTCCGGCATTTGCCAGGTGTGATTGAGGAAGAACCCTGAAGAAACCTTTGTCAGGATGGTCGGCCTCTGGAATCGAACCCACGACCTTCCGAATGCTACGCCAACGCTCTACCACTGAGTTACGGCGGATCGGTAAATACCTGTCGAGTGAATGCATAAATGAAACTGTTCGTCAGTGCTTAAAATTTGTTTCTGTTAACTGAAAAGTACCACATATTTATTTGAATGTGTTATTTATATTTAAATTATTCCTTTGCAGATAAACCAGTAAACAAGAGATCAAATGTATTTACAAATATTCTGCAACCAATTGATACCACTTTGCAAGATATAGTGCAAGTAGAAGTACATCACAGGTAAGGAGAGAGTCTAATATGAAAAGACTGGGATTTTTTTTTTTGTCTTAGGTTGGGATTCTGTAACGTCTTAACCTGACATTTAACCTCTTCGCCCTTTTTGGAAAATCGTTTTTGAGGTTATGTCTTGGCTACCAGTTGCCATACCAATGTGCAGCAAATGTTTTTCTTACCCACCCAATCCACTTTGTCCACCTAACATGACTCTTGACCACCACAGTGATTGGTACCCATTTTCTTCTTCATTTTGGATACGCAGTGGATACTAGTTATAAGTAGTAAGAGTTAAAACAAACATCTTGGGAACGTTTTCGTGATATGTAATTTTACACTGGCTTTTGTTTTATTATGCGGATAAAGTGACTTCAGGTTGACTTCAGTTTGTTTAATTGTATTCAACTCTACAGCGGAAACAATACTTCTAGTTACTCTAAAGCGCATATGGGTGTCTGTAAAGGAGTTTGAAGATACAGAGAGAAAAATATTACCGAAAAAACTGGTCATGTATTTCTTTATTTAACAATCTCCAGTAACAGCCCAATTTCGGCCATTTTAGACTGCATATATTTAACAATAACGGGAAGGATCTTTGAAAGGAATCGACCCTGGCCTTATTCAAGATCCCATCTCAAGATTTGCCTGGTGTGACCGAGGAAAATCATGATGACCAGCACCGGGAATCAAACCTGGGTCATTTCTGTTTCAAGGCGAACACTCTACCGACTGCTCTACCTCAATGTTTTCAAACTGTGGTACGCGGAAACTTGTTGGGTGGCACGCCATAAACTTTTTAAAAATATATTAAACTGCAGATATTTAATATCGTCTGATTTCAGAAGTGCGCCGAATGTGCAGCAAGTATAATTGTTTATTTTTTATGAAAACAATGTTTGTGATAAATACATAATATTACTTTTCACTGTCAGAAGATTTTTTTTTCTTTGCAGCCAAAAATCCATTTTAAAATTACCGCGAATATGTAATTAAATGTACAGTGTTACATGGCTCTGCCGCGAATCAACTTTTATTTAGAAACAGTTTGCAACGAACAATGCAATTGGCACTACTGGTTCCACAGGAAATGCTTCATGTTCATGCCGTAGTTTTAGTTTTGTAGATTTAGAATGTATATTTTTAGTTATTTAACCGAAATAACGGTTTTTGTTCGCGATTTTGAACTTTTACGTTTTATATTGTTGTTCCATTGTATTGTTCAAGATTGCATCCCAATACTTGCCTGATATGACAAAGGGAAACCATAGAAAACCTCAGTCAGGATTGCTGTCACCGGGAAGCGATCCCAAATGCTCCTGATTACAATCACGCTACTGAACGTTCTACTTTGTCCGTATAATCATTACTGGCAATCATGCAGTTTTTAATATTAGCATTGAAAACTGCATAATTTTACTTGGTGTTACGGCGAAAGTATGAATGTTGATTTTGTGGTACGCCAGTCTAAAAGTTTGAAGACTGTTTTAATCAAACTTAAATTAAGTTTTACAGAAATTCGTTGTGCTGGAAAGAAGTTGAAAAGCGTACTGAAAAATCCAGATTACTGGACGAAAGGAAATTGCAGAGAATTGGTTTGGGTCACTGGTTGCTCAATGGCAGAGCAACTGCTCGCGGAAAGAAGGAAAGAAAACCGTTCGATTTTCCACGAGCCCGATAATCAGGTTACTTTTTGGTGCTTATTCTTTTTAACTTGATTTCACAAAAAAGTACATTACACAGAAAGAAATTAAATTAATTTGTGCAAAGAACTTATGAATATATATGACTTTTTTTGCCTCGGATTTCATTAGAAACAAATAGCTTTATGAAAATATGAAATTTAAAATATTATTATTTGATTTTATACATTTAAATTGTAACAAAAATGATTCAAATATAGTGAAGAATAATCAAATATAGTGAAGAATAACTATCATACTTAAGTTTTGAGTTGGTTGTTTAGCGTACTTTATTTATCTGATCCTCATTACTTTGTCATCTCACAAAGAGACCGTTAATGAGATCATTTCGAAACCTACCCTGAATTTTTGCTAGGAGAATATACGTCCTGTAGAGAGGTAATTAAAAAAATAGCTGCATTTAGGTAAACCTTTCTTGGGTTAGCTATCTGTATTAATTGCAATACCGAGATAGGGGGCTGGAATATTGGTCGAAGTGTACAAAAAGTTAATTTTTTATGATTCAATCAACAAAAGTCACTTCTGCTTCACTTTCGTCCTGGAATGAAACACTGACGAGTTATAGTGTCACCTCCAACACTGCAGCACTTTTCGCCAGGGACGTATTTATGGGGGTTTGGACCTCCACCCCAAATTCATTCTCTTTGGTAAAATAGGCAAAATTATATGGATTTTACAAAAAAAAAAAAAAAAAAAAAAAAATTAATTTCGGGGCCTCCAGACCCCCTAAATACGTCTCTGGTAAGGAGTGCTGCAGTGTGAGAGGTGACACTACAACTCGGCAGTGTTTCATTGCAGAACGGAAGTGAAGCAGAAGTGACTTCTGTTGATTGAATCATAAAAAAAGAACTTTTTGTACACTTCGACCAATATTTCAGCCCTTATTTCGATACCTTGCAGTTAATATGGGCAGGTATTTTTTTTGTATATTATCCTCCTCCTCCTCTATAGATCCTCATATCAAAATTTCAGGGTAAGTTTCGACATGATCTCATTGACGGTCTCCTTGTCAGTTTTTTTTTCTTTTGTGAGCATTTCTATGATGGGAAAAGCTGTAAGCTTATTCATTTTTTATTTATGTGTATGATTTTTTTATTATTGTTGCTGTTTTCGATTGAGGAAATGCAGCTGTGGACACAAGTTTTGCCACGTGTCTTTAGAGAATATTTCCCAAATTTGCAGAGATGTCCCTCCTGTTTGTAAAGTCTGTGAACTAAAATTAAAATTAGGATATTAATAATTCGCAGTGAGTTACAAAAATATTCCTCTCCGGGATAAAACGACGGAACTAAAATTTGGCAATTAGAATTTTTTGAATGATAGTTTTTAAAATATCATTCCTCCTTTAGCTAAATATCAGGGCAATATTTTCCACAGATGTGCGTCATGTTATAGTGCATATGTCTGTACGTCAGCAAATATATACTATGAAATCAACACAGAAAAAATGACAGCCACCGTGACCTGGACTCAAACCTGGATCTCCCAGTTGCCGGTACGCCACGGCCAATTCTCTGAGTATATAAAATATTTCTCTCTCCTTGACATTCTCCCAGCACCTCATTGCTGGTTACGAGTCCCAGCCACTCCACTAAAGAGGGAAATTTTAGTGGAGAAATCTTCTGTAATCGTGTAGTGGTAAAGAATAGATGTTATCAACTAAAATCTCCGCCTGTAGTGGAGTGCTTTTACCTCGTAACCAGCAATGAGGTGCTGAAAGAGTGACAAGGCGAGAGGAACATTCTACATACACAGAGAATTGGCCGTGCCGTGGTGGTGTAATGGACAATATATCCAACCGGCAACTGGGAGATCCGGGTTCCTGTCCCGGCCACGGTGGCTGTCGATTTCTTCTGTGTTAATTTAAACATTTATCGTATTTGTGAAGAAGTGATAAATGTATAGTATATTTAAATATTTTTATTTTCGCAATAAAAGTTAGTTATAGACATGCGTCAAAACCTTTATCTATTGCAGTACACACTTGCTACATTTATGTTGTGATATGTAGGAAGATTTGAAAACTTTTATAATTGGAGAGTTAGATTCCGTTTTTAGTTTAAGTACACTAATTTCAATTTCAGTTTTATTTATGGCCGTTAGGCATCTAAGACTCGGCCCGGGGTAGGGGAGGGGTAAGGATTCGGGAAGGTGACGGCCAGGACCTAAGTTGAAGGTGCCATCGCGGCATTTGCCTGGTGTGACTGACGGAAAACCCTGAAAAAACCTCAGTCAGGATGGTCGTTCGTTGGGATTGATCCCACGACCTCTCTCATGCTACGCCAACGCTCTACCACTGAGCTGCGGCGGTTCGGTGTTTAAACAAATGAGTGTAGATATAATAGGTGCTTCGTTATGTCTGTTCTTGTCCGTGACAACTTTGGGTTAATCACTGTCATTTTCTTTCTCTTGCAATAATCAAAAGGACCCGAATTGATCATTCCAAATTCACTATTCTGCTCAACAATATGAGACTGATGGCAATATTGGACTGGTGGGAAGTGTTTCGAGACTTCATAGTTGAAAACGCGGACGATCCTTTTGCAGGTAAGTCTTTATTTCAGTGTAAGTGTAAGACTGAATATGTTAGTATCAAATAATAATAATATTTTTTGTTTGTTTGTTTCTTGGAAGCGTATTGGAATTTCAGCTTTAAAGCCTCGCTCAAACGGTTGAATAGTTTTTATACATGATTTTGACGTGAGTGTAGTTATTTTCGTTTCTCCTATTTTGCTACGTGACCATTACTTTATTTTAGCGACGTGTAGATCTTCACTAGTATGACTGACTAAACCTGTGAAATCACTGTTGTTCATGTGTTTAAGAATATTGACTTCTTAAAGTTGCGCTGTTTATTTGTGTTTCTGTGTAGCTTTGAGATGAAATTAAACATCACATCCTCGATTCATTGATCTTCGGGGTTTAATGGACAATGTTTTACCAACTAATATGGATACCATGTAGTAAATAAAATCAACGTGCTACAAAATCAACAGATGGCGATGGGCGCTAGGCCTGGCTCTTCCCTTTTCGTTTGTACTTTGCTTATCCATTCCCGTATTAACAAGAACTTATAAATAAATGTTTCTCTGGCTGTATATAGTATTTTCGCCTTTAGTTTACAATTCTTATAATTTTTAATTGTTAGACTTAGAAGAGAAGACGTAGTTTCAAATAGAAAACTTCTGTTTTGTTGCAAACACACGTGTGAACTTTCCTGAAATTCTTTGAAGATACAGTAATGTACTTGCAGTTTTGTTCTACCCTTCATTACGTTTTATGTATTATACATTTAAGAAGTCTTGCGCCAAATTCTAGATAGTTTACCGTAGTGAAATGTATTTTAACGTGATTCGTCTGATTTTCGATCGCCACTTGTCGTTAGTCCAGCGTCGATGATTCTCTACTCTCGCCGGATTTTGCATTTTGGGATGGGCTACGAGCTGATCAACGAATATTGATGCCCTTCTGATACTACTATGACAGCTAGTGTTGAACTGTTTGTAGAGAAGGATCTCTGCACGACAGTATTGAAGTCAACCGTTATTTCAGCTACAGAAGTTTGTCGTTTCTGGCAGTAAGCCGAGCTAGAACCCTATGATCCCTAGTCTACAGTATTGTTTTGCAACCTGACTCTTGTTTAGTTCTCCTATTCTTTTTAGTTGCAAGCACTCCGTAGAGTGTTCAGCGGAACATCAGTCTGCTATGCAGTAATTCACTGACACTCCAAGTGAAAAAAGCGTGCTTGTACAAGCATATGTACTGCAGATGTTATAGCAATGCTTGAAATTGAAACATTGGTTTTACCTGCACAGACTCTTCCCTTTTTGCTTGTATTTTGATTATACACACCCGAATTAACAAGAAAATATAAATAAATGATTTTGTGTGTGTGTGTGTGTGTTTGTGTGTGTGTGTCTGTCTGTCTGTAAATCGATAGTTCTTCGACTAAGAACAAGTGAAGCCGCGGTGTCTCAATAGAGCGCTCACTTCAGGTGCTTGGAGTCGTCGGTTCGATCCCGTTTCGTGCCATGTGGGTTTTCTGGTGGCTTCATCTCAACCCATCATCATCCATACGGCCTGAGCCGAAGTTGCCTAAATGTCTTAAGAATGAAATTCAAAGTTCAAAAAGAACATGTGAGTTACATATATTCTTCACTTAGCCTCTACAGGCATTGCATAAGCAGAGTAAACAGGCACAAAAGGAAGTGCCTTCTCCGAAAATAGAGTAAGTATTCTCACAGGTGCTATTGGAGTTAATCATAAGTAACTACCCACCGCTTGTAGTCTACTGTTTATTGTCTCCAGTGTCGGATAAGCATTAGAAATACACGAAGGTTTAAATCTTGCTGACGGCTGTGCCGACTTCCGATTTCCAAGGTTTTTCTTAGCTTCATCAGGCGAAGACTAACAACACCTTTTCCATTCCTTCTTCCATGGACAACTAAAATCATTGACTAAGCTGGGCTGCGGCTTTAGATGTTGGAGAACCCAGAAATTTAAAATATTAATGTTTTTTTTTTCTTCTTCTTCAAACATATTTAATTTTCAACTTCACATGAAACGTTGTGAACGGGTTAAATTATTTCTAACCTTCAACATAACCCTCGGTTCTAATACGTATGTATCGTGCATCAACTAGAGTTTCAAGTATTCTTTAACCTTACGGACATGTACTTCACTACTTCTGCTGATTGTATAATAACTTCTTGTATAGTGTTGGTCAAAAGTCTTTACCTGAAAAGTGGCTTTATATTTCTGAAACTTGCAATATAGGGCTATACTTCTCACTGATAAAGCTATTGTTCTAAAAGCGCCTTCAGTGCAGTACGAAATCACGAAGAACGGTAGTTCTTCGAGTGATGCTAAGCAACGAGTCTGTTAGCGGCACTCACTTATATGCGGATCTAGCAAACTATAAGCCCGATTTTGACCTTGAAGTTGCATTTGAAAGCTCTTTGCCATACTAATACACAGAAAAAAATGGATCGGTAGGACCTCCCTGGGACCCTCTAGGGCGGTTTGAAAAACAATTCAGAATTTCACATTTCTGGTGATAGCACTTACCACAGACCATATAGGCAGCTGAAGCTTGCAGAATCATAATCTACGCTTCAATACCTTTCAAACGATGTACCACACGTCAAAATCGGTGAAGCGGTTCAAAAGTTCTTATGACCTTTTTAGCTCAATCACAGAATTTTCACAAATGATAGAAAAGGACCTCCGTCATTCTGTCTGTCTTTTTGCTTTAGACCAAAGTGGTTGGTACCGGGGGTTTTGGGGGTCAGTTGCGGATTCCAATAAGTTGGGGCAAATCGAAGCTTATTTTGTTGATAGGAGTTACCGTTTTCGAGATACGGCCCAAAATCGACCTTTTGTATAAAGACTATGCACTTTTATTTTAATAGCCAGCCTTACAGAATAAGTGATATCAGTATAAAAAAAAAAACCTTCGGGGTAAAAACAAGAGTGACGGGAGAATTCTACTCACAAAAGAAGTGATATCCATTTTGCGAGTTACTTTCTTTGTGTCACTATGGCGGAAGGATACTAAATCTCGTAATTTTATTACAAAGGAAACACTTCCTCATAAGTGACACAACGAAAGTAACTCGCAAAATGGATATCACTTCTTTTGTGAGTAGAATTCTCACTCCCGTCACTCTTGTTTTTACCCCGGAGGGTTTTTAATTCTGATAGGCTATACACAGAGTATTATGTGTGTGTGTGCTTTCTACCCGAAAAGCACACCATATGACCTTGTGCGGCAGGGTGAGGCCATCTTCTTCGGGGTCGAATCAACGGTTTAGGAACATGTTAATTCTATACCTTTCTGTCATGTCGGCGTACTTGCAAAGTTCAGGAATATCTCCTTTCAGCAAATATTTAAATCTCGAAGAGCTTAGTTGCATTCTCAACTTCAGGCTCACAAAGTTGAGCTTTCTTTCTATTCTGTCTTAAAAAAAAAAAAAAAGTGTACAGATTAAAAAAAAGAACTATATATGATACATGTTTTGTATTGTTTTGTTGTAGTTGTGTAACCTGGCTCGTTGTCTGTTTAAGTCAAATGCCTACGGAAAAGAGTCAAGCTAGCTTTCGGGTCTTGATATATCTTAGACCGTCTTTTCATAATTTTTTAGTATTTTGTAGCTTAAAGAATTACCTTGAATGTACACCATTATAAATCTGATCGGCCTGAGACAAAGTTGCCTAAAGGCCTTAAACAAAATTCAAATAAACGTGATCATTGTTTAATGCCGTGTTCGATTGTTTGTTTAGCGAAGATTTTAAAACTGGATAGTTGATTTAATAAAGTATGTGCTTTCTTGTTTCTAATATGTTGACCGATTGGGGACGGTTTTCCAGAGTCAGTAGGTATCGTAAAGTGCGTTAGAAAAGTCTGCAGGAACGTTCTTCTGTAAATTTATACGCTGTCGTTAATCCTGTTGGGTGATAAATCTATATATAATTATTCTGACCATTCTTGTCAATTCTGAAAACTTCAGATACGAGATGCACTAAAGTTGGTTATTTTTAGTGATAAATGTTCTATGCCATGTTCAAAATGGCGCCGTCTACTTCGCTTCCTTAAGTGAAATTCGTCACTAACGTCACATATCTGATACTTCATTCTCATGAATGATATTGGGTTCTTGCGATAAACTTCTAAGAATTACTATTGTTTTTGTGACCTGATTTAAAAATTAATTAGTCTACCAATACTAGGATAAAAAGAACGTATGGCAAAAAAAGGAGACAAAGGCTTGGGAAAATATGAGGGAGAGAGGAAGAAGAAGAAAAAAGAGAAACACTCCTAGGCACATGTAGCTGTTCCTGAAATAAACAATAATTTAATGGATTTGAGAGCAGAGTCCAATAAAAAGTATCTTTTCTTTTAAAAATCTTTGCATTTCGTAGCCCATAGAGTAAGTAAAATTTAGTATTATTGTGTTTTTTTCTTCTTTGTTTCAGGGGAAGAACTATTGCTTCCTGGGAGGGATCAATTTTTTCTAAGCAGGACATCAGGAACCTCAGTGACCGCCACTTCATTATCTACAAAATCGATTGATACATTGCGTGGTTCGTCGGCTGATTCAGTTGAAGTTCCGTACGAAATGAAATTGAATATAACTGATTCAGAATTAGTTCTTGTTGAAGATACTTCACAGTGGGATACGAATGCAGTCATTCTCAAGGTGATTATTTCATAGATGATAATTCTTTAAAATCAATGTCTTCTTTAAAAAAAAAATATATACCTTTCGTTTATAGTAATAACATATTCGTTTATTATTATTATTATTATTATTATTATTTGAAGCAACAATAAGCACTGGAAACAAGTTTGAAGAATGCGTATTAAAAATAGAGCTGGCAAAATAAGTACAGATGTGTTCAAATTATTAGACTTAGTTTCCAGTTTCCTTAAATTTGATTTTTTGTGCAAACTTGCATCGGCATATTTCAAATTAATTCTAATTAGTTTTAATGAATTCCTTTCTCATTTTATTACATGTCACTAATGCTTTTCAACGTCAATAATATTTTTTGACACAGTTAGCTTGGTGACAGGACGCTTCATCATCCATAAGATGAATGAGTCGTCACCAAATCAGGCTATAATCTATGGGAGTAGTTGCTATTGAAGACCGTTTAGTGTGTGTCTTGCTGCATAATTTCCTCTACTATGTAAAGTGTCACTGATCCGAGGACAGACATTACACCCCAAACCGTGATGGACATCGGTTGATTTACACAATTGCAACTTGAACATCTCTCGTGGGTTCGAACTCAGCGGCCGACTATCCTGACTGAGGTTTTTCCAGGCTTATTCCTCAGTCACACGGCATCTTCATCTTAGGCCCTGGCGAAGACTTTCCCATCCCCTGTCCCGGCCTGAGCCTGAGGTGCCTAAAGGCCATAAATATAATTCAAGTGACCATCTCTTCAGGCCAACTCCCAACATATCATCAACATTCATCAGATATAGTGAAACATATTTTTTACCATTCATTAGAAGTCTTATGTTTTAATCCTTTGTGCACACTGAAGACAGTTATGAATATCGTGTCCTCATAGAACTGTAAAGAACACCGTGTTACAATGCTAACTTGTTGGCTCAAAAGACACAAGCGCTAGATTATAACTCAAGTATGAGCTGCAAAACCCCTCTAATGCTGCCATCTGCGGTTCAAGTACTCTAGTTGTAATGTACACAAGTGCAGGATAAAATATTAGTAGTTTGACTGTAATAATTACATGCTATAGGCCTTCGTAATTAGATACGTAAAAGAAACTGAAATTTTCTGGAGTGAGTCTTATTATAAACATATAATTTGTGAAGGAAATATACGTAAATAATAACAGGGTTCCCATTAATTTAAAAAACTGCAAAGTCAGTTAATATTAAAATGTGGAATTTGTACTTCTCTCAGCATATTTAATTTCGTAGAGGTGACATTTCTTACATGAAGCGGCCGTGCAGAGCGTTAGCTTAGCAGTCAGGACGTCGTGGATTCAGTCCCAGCGGCTGACCATTCTGACAGGTTTTTTTTTTTAGGATTTTTCCTCAATCACACCAGGCAAATGCCTGGATGGTGCCCAACTTAGGCTCGGACCTACCCCTTCTCGCATTTTTTTTTCAGCTCCTATCTCGGCCTGAGCCTTAGGTGCCAAAAATAAAAATCGATCTGGAAACATTTATTACGTAATAACGTGGTATTTCCGCCTTTAATACAAGGTATAATTTTCTGGAAATATGTTAATAGTTACATGGAAAAGTCCAGGAATTCGGGGGCTGCGGGGGGGTGGGTCAGTAGTAGAGCGCTCACTTCTGGTGTATGAGGTCCTCAGTTCGATTGGCTTTGTGGTGGACAAACACCATGTGCGTGGGTATTCTCGGTTTTCTCCAGTGTATTTTTATTTTCGTATTTCCACCAATTCCCCCATCATCCATTCGGCCTGAGCCAAAGTTGTCTAAAGGCCTTAAGTAAAATTCATATTCCAGGAATTTGTTTTGGATAATTGAGTAGGAAGTCTGAAGAAAAATACGCCTTAATAAACACGAATTTGGAAATGTTTGGTTTTGCAGATGATGGGCCTCGATAAAAAGTAAGAATTTTAAGTTTCAAGTCAAAACTACGGCGATTAAAAGTAAACGCAAACTTGCATACAGTGTAGTTTATTTCACTTTATTCAGATTAACTTCTATTATATTAGTGGCGCAAAACTTATGAGGTTACTTTGCATACAAATGCAAAAATCGAGAAAATCAAGCTTCAATATTACACGACTTTTTGAAACGAAATTTTGGGTTTGTTTCATATGATGTGCATAATTTTGATTTCTAATGCGTTATTGGAAAAAAATATAAACATGTAAGTTAAATGCCGGCCGAGCGGTCTGCGGCGGTAGGCCATCGGCTCGAAGGTCCCAGGTTCGAATCCCGGCATGGGTGTGGATTTTAACAGCTAAAGGCGACTCGTGACGGGCCGAAGTCCAAAGTTACTAGACTGGCCCATATAAAAATAAAGTTTACTGAAGTTTTTTACGTAAGTTAAGTTATAACTTCCTTCAATTTTACGTGAACCATAGATGTGTACTCAAGTGCAGACTTTGTTGGTCTTAAAGGTCGGGTTTTGTCGAAAATGGAGCGAAATAAGTACCCCCCCCCCTAATTATTGAGTGTCAGATTGTCGTACAAACTTTGTCAGTTAAATTTAGATTTAACCTGTATATAGGAAAGAAGACAGTACCCACAATCACACGTTGCAGGTTTCCAAAGAATTTTGTTGGAGTATTTTTTAATAAATTTATATATGGTCTTTAGGCATCTCAGGCCGGGATGGGGTGCGGGAGAGAATGTTGGAAGGAGAGGAAAACCCTGAAGAAGCCTCAGTCGGAATGAGCGGTCGCTGGGATAATTCCCAGGGCCTTCCAATTGCTAAGCCAACGCTCTACCAACTGATCTACGGCACTCGGTAACGAAGGATATTGTATTCTTTAAACAATTTGTTTTTTAACATATACTGTAGTTTTCGACCTTAGAGGATCACAGCCCGTTTTAGATGTTGATAAAAATTCAGACAAAATCAGGTCAATAGCCAGTTCAGAAACTAAATAAGGCCAACAGCTATGCAAAAGATAATAATAATGAAAAATGAAAGTTTGGAGGAAGAATGTACAATGGGTTGTTTGAGTGTATCACTGTATTTTGGTAAAGAGTGAATGAAAATGAATTTGGAGTGTGGTGTGGGCTTATTGAAAGAAGTAAGATTATGTGATCAAAAATATAGAGAATTGGAGATCATACATCCAACCAGCGCACAGTGGTCCCAATAGCTTGAAAACCCGGCCAAAAATATAATTTCGAAAGTGCTAAAAGTTGTGTTTCACAGCTATGCATTTCTTCTACTATGTCTGGCGATAATAAAACTGAAGCCATGAATAGATAATCAATCGTCTTCAATTGGTGTCACCAGCCTGAAGTGGTAGTTTGAGGATGTGCTTTGTCCTCAGTGTTACAGGGGTAACAAACACAGTACTTCAATACAAATGCTTGATATGGTTTTATTTATATCTTCGCTATCGTAAAAAGCATAAATAAATATAATATAGTCGTATGGTTGGTTTTTGTACGTTAATGTATATCACTGTGTTTTATTTAAGTTTAAGCATTGATAGCATGATTACATAGAGCTACACAATTTTTCCGATGCTAAGATCTACGTTAAAATATTATTTAATTGTTCCATATTCACCCTCTAAAAGAAAACTTGCGGTTTCGTGCAGCTTTGGATGTTAGTCTAAAAAGTGTCACTCTGTGGAAAATGAAGTAGAAAATAACAGATTCAGTAGAAAATAAATGCGATTTTAGATAAATAGGATAACTGAAACATGTATATGAACGTAAAAGATAAGGTTTTTGGGCAGTAATAAATATTCCTATCCTTAAAACAAATGATTCAAATTGGATTGTCTTACAATGTTATATCCCGTACCATATCTTTATTTGCATGTTGAGTATGGAATTCCGACGACGACGAGACAAGTTGTACAGTATATTATATCATTCATGTGAAAGAAAGGAGCAAGAAACATTTTTGTTAAATCATTTAATAAACGAAACAGAGCAGAAGATTCCCAGGAAGACTTCGAAGTTCTGGAGAAGGTTGTCTCCCAGTATTGTAGCGATCTGTTTCGCCAACTGGACAGTGCTGATAGAAACACAGATGTTTCTCGAAGTTAACGAATGTGGTTGAAGCAAGACATCATTTCTAAAATTAGTATAGATTCACCTTCTTGTTTGAAGAGGATGACCACAGGTGGGCTTTGAAGCGAAAAGTATCACAACAAAGAGAAGAAAGAATTAAACATCGTGAGTTTTGCAGTTGATCCGGAGGAAGTGTTTGCTCAAATGATTATGGCTACACGTCAAGAATATTTTTCTACAAAGAAGGTAACTCATTGAAAATTACATGAATAAATAGATCGTGATGGGATCCACAGATTCGAGATTATATGAAGAACAATATCCAATGGATTTTTCATTAACGTGATACTCTTGAAAAGTACACAAAGGAAACTGACAATCTTTTTGCTTCTCTATTATTATATACATGTCTGTATGCACATAGTTCTGCTTCGAGGTGCTGCAATAATTTCTCCAGCACTTCTCCCCATAGGACATACGTCAAAGGAGGAACAAGAAGTTACAGACATACATTTCATGAAGTGCAGAGAGGCGTTCTCTCAAAAAACTTCAAAAGGTGCAACAACAAAAATGGACACCGTCTACTAAAGACTTCCGACTCCTTGACTCCCTCATTTCCACATCAACTCGAAATGAAATCAAAGAGGCAAAGTTTTCCTCAGAAGGTTATTGACCGTATAAGCCCTGAAATCCCCCTCTGCATCCTCTAACCCTGTACCTGACATCGATGTCAATTAGTAATTGTAACAAGTATGAAAACAAATTTCGACATTTTTTGCACTAAAAAAACATTTGAATTTGTGCAATTTCTTTCTGTAATTTTGTATTTTTTGTTACAGTAAACGTACCGAATCAAAAAAGTTCGAAACAATACAAAGAAACTAGCTCCAAATATTTTGGGCCGCGTTTTCAGGCTATTGGGACCACTATGCAGCGGTAGAAAATACATACCACCATACATATCTTCGCATACACCTGAAAGCAGTAATATCATTTCGAGCTTGATTGTATACGTACAAGCTTGTGTGCAAAATACAAGCACACAGTTACACGTAAACACACAAAAAATAACTGCACATTGTCACGATTTCATATGTCGTAAAGTTTTATAATAGCAAATCTTAGTAGTGCAGTTCAAGGAAGGTCACAGCGTTTACTGAAATTTATTGATGAGTACTGATCGTGAAATACAAAGTAGTGTGTGACGATGAAATAACATATTTATGATGTGTCACCTTTTCTTTAAAAGTCATTTACTAGTTCTTTTTCTTTCAGAGTACTACCGTGATGTCGTTTCGCCAGAATGCTGAGAAACCGTTGTCTTGTAATCTGAACCACTGTGAAATGTATTCGTGTATACTTGGAATGGAAGATGAAACTGCACTTTCTATAATAGATCCAGTGACAATTAACATGGAGATAACGAGTCGCCCGAGAACAGAGGAACCGGATGAAGTACTAGATAATGAATTAATTGAAATGGAAAAAGTGTTAGAGGTAATTGTTTATCAGTTAAAGTGTATGTATTTTCCGATGTGTTAAAATTGTTATGCTCGTACGGTATAAGTAGTTTTTTTTAAGAAGCCATAACTGATTATGTAAAAATACAATCAAAACCTTATTTTTTTAACGTTTCTTCAGGAGACCAGAGAGAGGTAGAAATATATGCATTTAATATAAATTTTCCTAATAAGTTTTTATTTTGTTTTAATATTTATGGTCTTTTGGCATATTTGGCTCAGGTCGGGATAAGGTAAATAGAGGATGGGGAAGGTATTGGCCAGGGCCTTACTTAATGTACCACCCCGGCATTTGCTGGTGAAACTGAGGGAAACCCTGGACAACCTCAGTCAGAATAGTCGTCTACAGGGTTCGAACCTGCGTACCTACCCATTCCCTATCCGAAGTTCACGACGTTACCGCTTGGACTATTGAGCTGGTTTCCAATAAGTAATGTTTTAAAAAAAAAACTGTAAATATAAACTGAAGTGCGATATGAAACAAGCAACTGAATTTTAGAAATAGGTTTGCAAATTATTTCGGTTAATCAAAATGGAGCCCTAGCAGATATTCGTCTTGAATACTACAGTCCATGGAACTAAAATATTTATTTAATTGAAAGTAGTGCTAAGGAGTTTATGAAAGTGGGTATTTTATGTACAATTAATCCATATACGTAGGACATTTTCTGTTCTGGTTTGATCGACCTGATATATTATATTCTCCTGGCATGGTTATCTTAATCAGATCGATATAATTTCTACTGAATCGGTCTCTAGTAAAACTACAACAAGAAAATACACTAGAGTATCCATTATTTTTTTAATTTGTGAATTTAGGCATCTTTGGCTTAGGCAGGATGGATGATGATGAGATGAATTGGTGGAATGAAGAAAGTAGGAGGGAACTGGAGAACCTCGAGGAAACCCACACGCGATGTTTGTCCACTACAAAGCCCACATGGCATGAGCAGGGATCGAACCTACGACCCCTAGCACTAGAGATGAGCGCTTTACCATTGAGCAACCGCGGTCCTGTAGAGCAGGGATCTCCAACCTACGACCCGCGGGCCGGATCCGGCCCGTCTAGCCTTTGACTTGTGCCGAAACAAATCCAAAATTACAAATATTGTCTACAAAAAGGTTAACATATTAAAATTAGTATAGTAGTTTTGAGTTGATCAGTTTTAATGCGGTTCTAGTCCTCTTGCTTAGAATTCGGCCTCAATCCGGTCCGCTGACAAAAAAGCTTGGAGACCCCTGCTGTAGAGTATCCATCTGTGATAACGATTGGACAGCGTAGATTCAATAAACAATCGAATCACATTGGGGATTAATTAACCATGTTTAATTTTGCCATAGCGTGTGGCTCCTTAAAATGAGCCTGGGTCTACATTTCCTATCGTTTCTTCCATGGATAGAGTAAAGTATGGAGTACTTGAGTGCCTGCGGTCTAAAGATGCTGTGAAAGCCATAAATTTTAATTTATTAAAGAAAATAAAGTTCTTTTTCACATTTTCCGTGAGTGTAGCCTGACATGACTCTAACTTCACACATCTTAAGTATTATACTTACGCGTATCTGAAGGTGGAGTCCACTTGTGAATAATGTAGATAATATACATTGTTCACAGTGGGGTCCACCTTTCTAGACAAATTAGTTCAGTATTTATGTCCTGCGCATGATGTTATTTAGCTCACACATCTTCTTTCACAAGCATTTATTTTGGGGCCTGCCTAAAATTGTTGACGGATTACGAAATAGAAGTTGAATCGTATCAAAACATGACACTGTTGCCGAGTTTCAGGACCAGACAATCTGACAATTACCTAGTTACTACATATAATTAGTAATAAGACCTGTACTCAAGATTACTAGGGGTCGCGGTGACTCAGTGATAGAGCGCTCACCTCTGGTGTGTAGAGTCCCTGGCTTGTGACATGTGGGCTGTGTGGTGGACAAACACCGTGTGCGTGGGTTTTCTCAGGGTTCTCTCGTTTCGTCCCACTTTCTTCATTGCACCAATTCACCCATCATCATCCATTCGGCCTGAGCCAAATTTGCCTAAAGGGCTTAAATAAAATTCAATTCAAGATTACTAGTCGCGTCGAGCAGATGCTGTAGCAGAGGTACTCCAAGTAGTTATTGACTGATCGGTAAGTGTCAAGAATAGAACTATATGCGTTTCTAGGTGTAATTTATTTTTATAGACGCAAGTTAACACTGAAGTATATGTCGTATTTTTGTACTTACAGTTGCTAACCTCCAATTCGTGTTTAAAAATTTTAAATACGCTATTTTACAATTGATTCTTCAATAGAAAACTTCTTCAGGAAAAATGGATGTAAAAAAACCGGAATAGATAGAGGAGAAATGTGTAACTTTGTCGATTAATGTTGTACTATTTCTTCTGTTCTTGTTCCTTTCTTGCTGCTCATTCTTGTCACGTATCTATTTTTCCTGAAGACGTTCCAAGTTAAAGAAGGAAACCGTGGAATAGTAAATTTTTTTCCAGCACGAATTGGAGGCTAATAACAACACGTATGAATACAAGATAAAAAAGAGCAATTTATCATTTGGGCTCACATGTGCATCATGGAATGTAAATATGAAACATGTCATTCGTTTTCTATGTCTAAGCACTGTTTGCACATCATTACATTGGATGGGTGATCGAGTAGGGTACCTTTTAGATAAAGCAGTTAGATATGTAAGACGTATTTTTGCTCCAATTTTTCCCATACAATTTTAAAGAGATTTCAACAAAACTGTAAATACGAGTATACAGTTTGTAATGTAGAATTCTAAAGCGCAACCCTGCTCGTGCCATGTTGGCTTTGTGGTGGACAAACACTGGGCGTGGGTTTTCTCGGAGTTCTCCCACTTTCTTCATTCCACCTATTCTTTCATCATCATCTATCCGGCCTGAGCCAGAAGTTGCCTGAAGGTCTTAAAAATAAATTCAAATTCAAACTAAAGCACTTGAGAGACAGCATTCAAGGACAATACGAATATCTACTTTCATCCCTCATTAAATGGTGGTTATTAACACCGTGGTTCAATACTTCACTTTCCCTCCGAAATCCAAACAGGGCCGGTAAAACACAACAAATAGATCAATCAAAAGTACAGTAATATGAACAAAATATACTTCTACTTACGACGTGGGTATTTTTCTTCTTCTATTTTTAAGTTCGGCCAGATCGTGTGGTAGAACTCGGTAGGTTCTCGTAGCCTTCTAGTTTAAAACAGTGTTAACTATTCCTGAGTATGTTGGTAAAAAAGTGCGCTGCTCAATGAAAATTTGATCCGTGATTGTAAGAAAAGTGCTGGCATGGAAATTGTTGACAATGGTTCATGTGTAACAATTAGCACTAGTATTACATAATGTACAGGAAAACTTGATTGAAAAGAAAGAAACAAGGATAGAATTAAAATGCGTATATGAACATCTGTATTCATAGTATATGAACCAGATAAAATATTGCTTGCCACGGTGTTTTCTAACTAGTCACTTTACAATATTTCATCATATCTTATTGGTTGTCTTTATGCCGTGATTGTAGTGACCACGCACCTCAGACGGGCCACTCCATATCTTACCCTCTTCTCTTTTGAGTCTGTTTTTTTTTTTTTATTATTATTATTTTCTACTCTGTAGTTCAGAAACAGAGGTAATATTTTTTATTATATCACGTCGGTACATTTTAAAGGTTTCTCATTTATCCAAGTGTAAAAAGTGCCGACCTCTTATCTTGTCTATTGCTTTCCTGCTTTTTTTTATGTACGTCTGCTTTTCATTTATTACTCGATATTTCTTTAAATATTTTATTGTTTTACGTTCTTTGCTTATTTCACTTTCGTTTTATCTTCAATAAGTCAACTTGAATTTTTTAATGTGGGGCTAAATTCGTTTTGTAAAGTTAAGGTGTAAGCCCCGCCCACTTTTCTCTTCCTCTTTTCGTTTTAATTCTCGCTTCTGATTGGCTGAGCGGTCGATGAGTTAGTTGAAAGATGGCAGCAATATACGTAAGCTGCAAGATGAACGGCTGGAGATAAAGTTAATATAATTTTCAGATTTAAGCAGCCAATACTAATTTCGACGAGATCTGATAACACAATAATTACCCACACCTGCAGATTTTCATAATAGCAGCAATTCAAAACAGCAATAAGGTGTGTGGCAGCGTAGTATATGTATAATTTTTGCAGCAGGCTTTCCCATATTGGATTAAACTGGAAGCAGACAGGAGTTTTGGATATGTTGGTTCTTCAGTGTATTTGAGTGCTAGTGGTTAAATTTTCTGAAAGTAAAAGAAAATATTTGTTGTGGGTTCAGGAAACCCCATTTCCCAGTGTTAGTGTGAGTGAATTTCAGTGTTCGACATGTCGTACATGTGGTTTTACTGTGGTGTAAAGAGTGTGGAATGAAAATGGCTAAGTAATTTCGTTGGTTCGGGATCAGCGGCCTCAGATTGCAGGTATGTAGCTGCTGTTGTCTCAAAAATTTTCCATGTCTCGTGACGAGATCAGATTCACAAAATTATTTGAAGTATAAGCTTTACAGTATGGTAGCCATGTTTTTAAAAGCTAGCACTTTTTCCCTTGCACCTCGTTTGTATACGTCATGTTCAGTAGTGCACGTTCTTTCCTTACCTAAATTTTGATTGCCTGTCTGGAAATGATGTGATTTAAATTGATTGAAATTTTGCGTTAGAAATTTTCTCCCTTTACTGTTTTGGTTATTTAACTTCCCCGCCGACCGTAATGCAGTGTTCACCCGATATATTAGTTCAAATCTATTTCATTACCTCGTCTCACCGAAAGCCAATCTATGCGATGAAAATGCGTGGTTAACTAACCTAACCCAACCTAATGTGATTTCGTACGTTTGCTGTTAAATTTGGGGGTTAGGTTACGTTCATTTCAGAAGATGTAAGTGCATAATACACATTAGTTTATTTTGAAATATTGAAACTAAATTTTGCTCAACGATGTTGTAGTGTTCACTTATTTTGTGAGATGAAATATTGTATAAATTCTTGTTGCAGCTGAGCGAAACGTTTTGGAAACTAATTTACGAAAATTCATATTTACTTGTAATATTGTACGAGAAATTCCGGCTCCGCCGAGGCGAGAGCCTTGTTGAAAAATATTAATTTAGTTTATCATATGAAAGAAACAAACGCAAGAAATTCATGACCATATGTGATTCAGAAATTTTACAAAAGTTTTTTTTTTTTTCTGTTGAAATTCTTTGATCAAATCATTTCTTAATAAAATTTTGCTTTCGCTTAAGAAAATAAATCCATTTTACCAAATATTCCTTGTGTAAAGGTTCCATTCAGAAGTAGGTGGTCCACTATTATACTTTGAGTTTGATTAATAGTATTGCAGTGTTTGGAGGTTCTCATCCTCCCTTTATGTCCGTCCGCGAGGTGATATTCTCATAATGCGTAAGATATAGATACTCAAATGAGTTTAAATTCGGATATTTCGTTCTGATAAGTAACCGAATACAGAGAAAAGTCAAATTATCTAAGTTTTATCAAAATTTCGTGACCAGTGTTAACTTGCGCGTGGCCGATTAGGCCTTGTACATTTTAGTGACTAATATTCGGGCGGTCTGGCCCTAAGATTTTCGAGTACCTGTTGATGAATGTGTGGTTCATATTTTGGAAGAACGGGGTTAGGTGTTGGATACTGAAGTGAAATTGCAGTTTTGGTTTTGGTCGGGTGCACTGGCGCTCCGCCGCGGAACGTGTTCTACAGTGTCGAAGTAAAAGTTTCGGTCACTGTCCAGGGACGGCAACTGAGATTCCGCCTGGTGAATACAGTTCGATGTTGCGTTTATTTTCGCGTTTTATGGAAAGTGAGTTTTGGTGAAGGCGAAGAGAATGGTAGTAGAATAAGGTTGAATGTGCGTAGACTAGCTGGCCTGCTCGATAATATGATGGGGACCCTAAATCGTAACTCTGTTACAGTAATCCACTAAAATAGCGACTTAAATTTTTAATAATTTCTCTCATTGATTCTTCGATTACTTTCTTCAGCGCATGTTTATTTTAAGTTTTGTTTCTTCCTCTTTCTGCATAACTTTTATGAGCAAGGGCTCTGAGGATGCAGACTTGGGAAGCTGCGATATATATGTATATATTACCTTTTTTTTTTGAGTAGTATATGAATATCTATGTCGCACGTATATGGTTTGTCGATGCCTAAGCGAATATATACATTATATGATGTGATTAAAGTTTCCAGCAAGATTACTCGACAAAGTCTCCTCCTCCTCCTCCTTTTTTTTTTTATTAGTGTTTTCGCCTTCTGGTTTTGTCAACTCTCTCTGCGTCTAGCACTTGTTTTCGAACTTCCTTTTGTGCATGCTTCGTGAGCTAAGACTAGTGTTTTTATGTTTTCGTAAGGTCTTATATTGAAGCAAGACACCGATGGTTAGGTACCCGTCTTCACTTCAATCTCCGATAGCGGTCATATAAATATTTATTATTGTACCCTATTCTGTGGATGTATGTATGCTTTTCTCCCGGGTAGGATTTCTGCTACGTTATATATTTGTTTTTTTTTCTTTCGGCAGCAGGGTGCCACTTGTCCACTGTCTCCCATTTTAGTTGAACCTGACCCGGGTGAGTGTTACATGATCGTAGTTGTATTTCTATTATTGAACAATCTACATGCGAGATAGATGTGTTTATATACGGATCATTTGTGGATAAGAGTTTCGACACATGTCTACAGCTGCGTTGGCGTAGCATTCTGGAGGTCTTGGGTTCAATCCCAGCGGCTGACCATCCTGACTGAGGTTTTCCAGGTTTTTTCTTCAGTCACATCAGGCAAATGCAGGGATGGCACCTTCAACATAGGCCCTAGCCGACACCTTGCCGAATCCTTTCTCCTCTCCTATCTCGGCCTGAGCCTTAGATGCCTAAGAGCCATAAATAAAATTCAAATTCATGTCTTTAGTTGACTTCATCTTCTTCTTTTAGAAATAAATATATTGCAACATCGTATATATTTGTTTACCCGCAGACTTAGGCACAATTGTATGGCGCACTTGTGTAGGAAATATTTTATTGATTCACAAACAAGGATAATGTACCTACCAGCTACCAGTTCCGTCTGTTTTTCCCGCAGAGCAACATTTTTATCACTCAGCGGATATATTAATCTCAGTTTTAATTTCCGTTAATAGATGTTGTACGCGGGAGGAATATCATTGCGAATTTGAGATTTTTTTTTTTTTTTTTTTTCTAAGGCGTGCGAACCTTTTGTATATTTGAAAGAACCTCAGTGAGATGTTCTATAGCCGATTTTTACACACAAGTAAATTACAATTTGATTTAAGTTACCTTTTATTGTATGTTGATCTCACTCCTCTATTACCGCTTGAGTTGATTCTCAATTTTTGTTTGATTTCTTTTCAGGTTCAAATGCAGCACTTGAGTGTGAGGTTATCGTACCACGATATGCGAATGTTTCTTCAGATGTTGAACAGCTTACCTAAGCAAACTCTTTGGGCAAAGAGCCAGGAGACTCAAGAGAAATGTCAACCAGCGAACGTTAGAAGTAAGATTTGTATTTATTTTGTAAACACCAAGTGTCACCTTGTATTTATTTTGTAAACACCAAGTGTCACCGTCTTCTGTAAAGGCAACCAATAAAGTTATGCGTATTTTCACGTGGTCAAACTGCACGCGCTACCCACACCGTTCGTTCAGAGATGAGACAGACAAGAGGAAGGGAACGTGTTAGTGTTTCGTGTTATAACCGGCTGGTAGTGGTCTCTATAGTTAAATGAATCTCAGTGAGAGCTGGGCAAACATGGAAACCTCAAACAGCGTTATACGGACCTGTATGATGTACGAATTTAATCTGAGAACGGGAAGAAAAATGTGCCAGGCACTCACTAGGGATGTGGTAAATGAGCGGTGGTTTAACAAATTTAAGGACTGCGATGAATTACTTCAGGACGCACCACGTGCAAGACGTCCACAAGCCATAGAAAACGATTCACTCAAGGCGACTTTTGAGGACATTAATGGCCAAACATGTAACGCATTGGGAGAAACATTCAGTTGCAGTGCGAAAACCATTCGAAAACCCCTCCATCATCTTGGAAAACGGTATACAGAGAGATTATGGATCCCACATGAGTTGACTCCGGCTCAGAGAGCGTCACGAACAAATACCTATGTTTCTTTGCTGTTTCGTCAGGATTCTTTTGTGGACAGAGTACTTACCTGCGATGAAGAATGTTTTTTTTACGATGCTCCACTGCACCACCATCATCGGTTGGCACCATATGAACCCTTTCCCAAACAACAAAAACAACCACTTCATTATAAAAAGATTATGGTCAGTGTTTGGTGGACTTCTCAGGGTATCGTTCATCATGTACTGCTGTACCTGGTCACACAAGCAGTTCAGCAATTGCAACGGATACATGAAACATTGACAACTTTGTGGATCGCAGATATATCATTCTGTTACAGGACATTGTTCCCCGTGACACCATTATCTCACTTGGTTGGGAATCACTAATACTTCCTTCATATTACACTGACATTGTACCTTCGGATTACCATTTGTTCAATTTATTAGACAATTATGTGTGAGGTTGGCGGTTCCGAAACTTCGACGAGGTGGACACATACTAGATGACGTCTTTGGTTCACGTTTCCCTGAGTTCGAATATCCTTGCAACGTCTGCCCGAGAGTTGGAGACAAGTCAGTGCTGCTGATGGGGACTATTTCGTATATCCAGATGCGTCTTACTTCATGTTATCTCTTTGAAGGGTCAGAATTCGCAGAACTTTATTGGTTGCCCTGTTTTAAATAGAAAAGGCCTAACCGGACACGTTGTTAACAAACAAGTTGCACTATATTCCACCTAAACCAATTGCATTTCTCAGGTGGACACAAGTCCCAATCGGTAAAACTTACACTACATTAAAATTACTAAGAGTAAGAATCTAAGGATGGTCAAAGGAGAGGAATGTCGTGTAAATTTTACCCATTGGGACTTGTGTCCACCTGAGGAACTCAATTGGATCGAGTGACTTGTTTTGTAACAACGTGTTCCAGGTAAGCCTTTTCCATTTTTTCTTCTTCTTAAATATACTTTGGACTGTTAGGTAATAATATTAATAATAGTGTTCACTGGTCAGTTCGTTGCCTTTTTAATTTTTTGTGTTTTGCTCAGGTATAGATAGGGTTAATTACAAAGTAAATAGTTGAATACGTTGCTGTTTTGTCATTTCTAAACGTACTTTCTTTGCACTGAATAGACTCATCCACATCGGAAAGTAGAGCAACGATGAGATTATACATTAATTGCAGCAGACGGTACCATTCTTCACATTGCAGCAACAACTTAAGCAAATCATACCTCTTTTTCTTTGGATTCATAAAAACGAAGTTAAAATAAATGAACGAATGAAATAATTACAATTCGAAAGTCACAAACTACGGGACAGCACTAGAGAGACGGCGCAAATTCGAATCCTTCTTGAACCCGATTTCTTACTAGTTAATCTGATTTCCCTCAGTCACATCAGGCGAATGTCGGAATGGATTTGAAATCAGAAAAACTATTTTACTTTTACCACGGACAGATGAAGAGCAATTGAGTAGGACGGACTGCAGCTTCAGATGCTGAGAGACCAGTATTTTTTCCCTTTCGTCAAGACAAAAATCTTTGTTTACTTCATCATAGTTTTAAAATGTGATTCATATTTCAGTTTCTAAATAAAGGCATTGCAAATCACTATTATAAGCTTTTTGTATCAAAAGTAATAGTCTTTTTGTTAGAATCCCAGTGATGCAGGTTATCCACAGTGGTCATGAATGTCGTTAAAAAGTGATGAAATCTAGTCATTGATCACGAATCCGTAGAAAAATCATGAAATTGAGTTTCAGCTCATGATTTCAGTCCGGTACATCTTGTAATTTTTAGCTTTTTTAATGATACATTTGCCATTTTTCCAAAATCTGCAGAAAAATATTCTCTTACATTTGAAGCATGTTCTGATATTGTGAACTTTTAATGTTACAGCAAGATGTGGTAAGAAATATAGTTACCGAGGGGACTCATATCTTGTGAGCTTTTTTATTTTTTATTTATTTATTTTTTTGCATGCAAAGGTCATGAATTTGACTTCTGTGAATTCTGTAGACACATTGTTATAGCTCTATTTGCTGCATGTTTTAACCATGTAGCAGAAAAGGGATTGGAGTGATTGCATGAGAGACAGTAACAATTTAGTGGTTATTGTTAAAAGGAGCTTGTTTTGTACTAGGTCAGATCAAGAAACTTGTTGCCCTTGGTTTTCATGAAGATGATTGTAGCAAAGCTTTAAGTATTTGTAATGGTCAGTTGGATGATGCAGCGTTGTGGTTAACGCATAATGCAGCTCCAGTGGAAGACGCTATTCAAGATACAGGCACGGAGCAACAATCAAGTGTTATGTCTTTCAGGTTTATAGAGGTGAGTTTAGAGATAAGGTTTATGTAGGTAATGAAGACGAGAAATTTAGTGAAGTGTCTTTACCCTGTTTTCAATTGATCGTAAGAATTAGACCTCAGGAAGTATTATGAAATATTAGGATATTATCAAAAGTCATGATGATAAAATACCAACAGGTGATCGCTTTATAATTCTTGTAGCAAAATTAATAAAGTAAACAGGGTGTCCGCAGGTCATGAAAGTCATAAAAAATAATGAAATTGAACCATTGGTCATGAAAGTCAAGAAAAGTCATGAATTCAGTCAGTTACACCTTGTAACTTTCAGCTATTTTGATAGTACATTTGACATTTTTCCAAATATGCAGAAAAATATTGTCATACACTTGAAGCATGTTTGATATTGTGAATTTTTAATGTTTTGGCAGGATGTGGTAAGAAAATAGTTACCCAGGGGAGTCATATCTTGTGAGTACGGGTGTGGCAATCCAGGGTTCCCTAGCTGTTCACAACAATTCTTCACGTAGCCCTCGTGGTCCAGACGGTAACGTAACTTGCTTCAGAGCGACAATGGGGGAGGCATAAGGGTTTTAACCGACATTTTTTTTTTCATTTTGGGAACCCTCCATCCACCTCCGGATCGCGTACCTGAAGGGTACTTCGAACCCAATAACGTTCTCCTTGGAGCCGGGGTAGGCTATCCCCAGGGCTTGTCTCCCTGTCTCAACCCCTGCTCGGCGTCAAGTCAGGGAGACATAGGATCTGTTATGCTCATTTTTATTTTATTAGGGTGGTGGATGTTTTCTTTGGCCCAGTTCCCGGTTTTCAAACCTAAGCCTTATGGTTTTCTCGATTGGGGGTTATTTATTTTCAGCAAGATCTACAAATTACATAATTTACAAATTTGTATTTATTATTACCGACATGAGTTTATTATTTATTTATTTATTTGTTTATTCGTTTACCTTCAGCATTGTTCCTGTATCATTGCGCCTCACGTGCAAATATAATGAGAATATGATACCTTTCCGTATGTTAACCATGATCCATTTTGCTGCTTAGTTTTATCTTGTTTAATTCTTCGTAGTTGATGATTATTTACTTATGGGGTATTAATGACAGAATTAGGTAATATCAGCTCCATGTTATCTAATTAATTTCAGTGATTATTTGTAAGGTTGATACCTTAATTATTTGTTAAATGTTTGAACATATAATATCTAATGTACTTAAATGGTGAATATTATTGGAAATGACAGCGCTAATGCTCTCAGCTAAGCTTTGCAGAGAGATTGAATGAAAGTGTTTATGGAGCGATTAATATGACATACTTACATATCTAGATTTGAATAATCACCTGAAATATATTATATCTAGCATCTAAATAGAACATATTTGAGCAAATATTGACCGATAATTGTAATAGCGCAAGTTTATCAAAGCCAAGTAACAATAATAATCATAATAATGTTGATATTGGTAATAATAATGCTCTCAAACAAACATCAGAAGATAAATTGAATCTGCGAAATGATGCTGATTATCTAAAGCAAATAATATGACACATTTACATCTAAACTTGTTTGCAGCATGTTTTAATGAATAAGTAATAGTAATATTGATAGTGATCATCACTTTCACTTGAAATATATTACATCTGACATCTAAATAAAACATAATCGAGTAAATATAGTCAAATGGTTATAGTTATACCCTCAGAATCTCGAGCTGTTGGCACAGTATGTTTGATGCCCCTATCGCGCGGATCTCATGGATAGTGTTACGATTTTGTTTGCGTCGTTAAAGCCAAGCAATAATAATAATAGTGACAATGACAATAATAATGCTCTCGAACAAGTATCAAAGTAGAAATGTCAAATTAGTTAAGAACTTGCTGATTGTATTATTTGAACTTGTGTAATTTTATTAAGAAAACAACAAAAATAAAGAAAAAAAATTAGCAAATATTACCATTATACACACTTGCATTCATTCTTGTTCCTAGCTCAAAACTAATGTATTTAAACTAACACTATTTACTAAGTACCGAAGGGGGTCATCAGCACAGAAGGGGCAGCTAGCCGCTGAAGTTCTTATCCAGATCCATAGATCGGGGCGTTGTCCAGTCGCTCCTCTTCCATCTGCCTCCTCCTCCGCTAGCATATCTCACTACAGCACTATACTACGCTTTCACTCATACCTCACGTTCTTCGAATGTTGTTTGTGCCATCCAGAGCCCCGAATTCCATTGTTGTTCGTACCGACGGTTGGCAGCAGGGGCAACCACTCGATTTATGCGTTTGTCGCACTTAGTTTCCGACCCGCGAAGACGTGTTTATCATTCATTCATTTTCATTCGCTCCAAGACGGGACAGTATTTGCATTTGGCTATTTCTCCTTCTTGTTAAGTAATTCGTTCTACAAATATAGGAAATTGTTGTAGACTCCCTCTTTCGTCCTCATTCCTGATTATTTCTCTAATGGTTTTTCCTTGTAGGGTATTTCCAAGGTTTGTTATTTGTCAGGTTAATGCATCTTGATTCTGTCGATTATTCCATATTAGTTTATTGTTGATTATTCCATCTTAGTCAAGAACCACGTGCTCGGAAGTCGATGTCTGGTCAATTCCTCGGCGTGTGGATTTGGACATACATCGACTCCCGAGCATGTGGTTCATGTTAGTTGACACTTAAAGATTCACATGTACACGCCGGGGAATTGACCAATCCCAACTCATTAAATTTTTTCAAAGTACGGTCCATGTCCGCTTACGAACAGAACCATACCTCTTTCTGGGTTCCAGTTTTCCAAAATTAGCCGTTCTTTGGTGCTATCAATATAGTTATTTACCTTTCTTGATCTTGTCTCCGTTCTCCATTCTTCTTACTATTTATCTGTTAAGATTTCATTGATGTGTTCTTTAGATTCCGGGGTTACACCTAGCATTTTCGAACAATTTCTTTTATATTTAGCCAGTAGTTAGTTCCATATTTAATAATTTCTAGATGAAGTGGTGGTAATCCCAGTATGACATTTAGTGCAATCACCGACGTGGTTCTGTAAGCCCCTGATAGTCTGAGTAGATTTTTTCTCTGCGCACCGTGGTTCGAACCGATAGTCTCCTTTCGTGACTGAGGGTTTCGAGGGTTTCTCTCAGTTCTCCAGGCGAATGCCGAGATAGTATCTTAAGTAAGGCCCTGACCAATACCTTCCTCATCCACTACCTAACATCTAAGGCAAAGATTCCAAAAGACCTTAAATAAAATTCAAATTCAACAATTCTTCATCTTTTTGCTGCATGCAAAAGTAATTAACTTGACTTCTGTAAATTCTGTAGCCACCCTGGCAAAGGAGAAAGATATGAGACCAACTATGTGGCTTATTTATGTGTTAGTGTTTCGAAGTCATTTTACATGTTAGAGAAATTTCTTAATCCAATTTTCGGCATGTGGAGACGCTACCATAGAAATAATTTTATGTCAGAGGGATTGGAATTAGTACTTTTATCCAATTCAAACAATGTAGTCTGTAGAAATCGAATGTTTGTTTTAAGAAGATAATAACACGTATTTGGCTATAAACCTCCAAAGTTAATGTTATGCTGTCGCTCATACTTTCACAAGTGAGGAATCGTACTGCTATGGACAAAAGTTTTGACGCATGTCTATAACTAGCTTTTCTTATTAAAAATATATATATGTATTGAAATATATGTTGACTTGCAGAGATATGCACAATAATATGACATACTTTTGCGAAGAAATATTGTCCTTATATTTAGCTAAAGAAGGATGATATTTAAAAAAAAACTTTTTGTTGGTAAGAAAATCATACCAAGTTGTATAGTTTCCTAGATTTATCCTGGAGAGGGATATTTTTGTAACCCAATGGGAATTATTAATCCTAATTTTAATTTTCGTTCATAGATGTTACACACACGAGGGATATTTCTGCAAAATTTGGGAATATTCTCTCAGTGATTCCCAACCAGAGTTCTTGAACGCAGTTCTATGGGTTAAGCGAAAATTAGTATAATTGTATTCAAAACGTACAAATCGTTGTTTGGTTCACCTACTGTACAATACTACTTTATATTTTGCTTTAGACTAGATAAAAGTATTAGGTGCCAGGCAGCCGAGGTTTCCAAAAGTTTCGTTAAATGTTTCTGGGGTTCCCCGAGACGAAAATGGTCGGAAAACACTTCTCTAAAGATATGCGTCAAAACTTTTGTCTATAACTGTACCTACATATTCGAGTAAACATAGAAACAAACCCCTAATTGTGAAGTTCAATCTCGTTAGATTGAATTCGGTAGCTGCAGATGGCGTTTTGAATTTTGTTTAGAAATATCAAAATATTGATATCAATAGTAACAAAATTTTACTTATCTCTAATATGTTTGTTTCAGGTTAAGACCTCTTGCTTGAGCGTTTGCGTGATTGACGATTGCAGAGATGCGGACGTTCCATTGTTGGAATTATCTCTGTCTCGTTTGTTCCTGCAGCAAGAAGTTGGAGGAGGTGGTTACGCAAAATGTTCCTTTTCAAGTGACTACTACAATAGAGCTCTTTCCGGATGGGAACCATTTATTGAACCTTGGTGGTTAGTATACTTTTCTCGAAGCATAGTAAATTCTTATATTACTTGTATAAAAATACAGGTATATTCATATGGGTATTAGCAAGGTGTTCGGCTCTCTGGAAAAGTCAGGGAATTTTCTTTAAATCAGAGAAATGTCAGGGAATTATGATAGAATTTCTCGGCGGATCTTCTTGTCCATGGAAAGGAGCACATGCTTGCAGAAATTTGTCCAAGTTACTGCGTCGGTTACCTCTTACCTTTAACCTAACCAAAGCTATTTCATACGTTGACCCTGCTGTTGCGTGTGAAAGGTAAAATTAAGCTTATTTTTCTATCTTTTCCCTTAAATATGTGTGTCGACGACAGTCTGAAAAATTGTAATTTTCGTCTCCAAAACCGGAATTCTTTTGTTACTGCTTGTTGGACACCTTGTTAAGTGTAATAATAATTCAAGGTCGTATCGACGAGTAGATTGGTGATCACCATTGATATACACATTATTTTTCCCTTAGGTGTTCCGTTTCGTGACGAGGGAAACGATGTTTTTTATATTTAGATAACTACGACGGGGAACCTCCCCACAAAAAAGGGGAATTATTTATTTCATTTTGTTAATTCAAGATAACATGTTGAAAACATCTATCCCCTGTAAAATACTGCCCGTTAGATGAGATACACTTATCCCAACGGTTTTTCCACTGTTCGAAATATTTTTTTTATATTCTTCTGAGCTAATAGTGTTAAGTGCCTCCGGCGATTTTTTTCTTCTACGTCTTGAATACGCTTTCCCTTTAGGGTTTTCTTCATTCTTGGGAATAAGAAGAAGTCGCAGGAGGCTAGGTCGGGTGAGCAAGGGTGGGGTGGGGTGAGAAACCGTTGAAGTCGTCAAGAACTGGTTGATTTTCTGGTCATCGGAAAGCATTCATGAAACAAACTTTTCAACGACACGTGTCATGTTCAAATCTTCAGTTAAGATTCTTTGGCATGAACTCCAGGAAATTCCAGTTATTTCCTCCAATTCGTCGATTGTTGTGGGATCAAACATGATGGTATCGCGCATTTTTTAACATTTTCGTCTGTTCTGGACGTTGAAAAGCGACCCAAACAGGGTTTGTCTTCAAGTGGCATTTTGCCACATCTGAACGGAGCAAACCACTCGTAAATTAGAGCTCTTACCTGGCGTAGAACTTCCTTCCCAAACTGTTTATGCCGCTGTTTTCTTGAACAGGAAACAGATTTTGATGTTGACGCGTTGCTTCTTAATGTTTGCGTTCGTAAAATCGCCGAGAGCGTTGAGGGGCTTAAGAAAACAAACACTGTGTCCGCTGCGATGGCTTCTCATGAACTTTACCTGGCCAACTGAGCAGAGATACTGTATAGTAAACGTACCTAACGGGAGAGGGCGGCACTGCCAACCCACTTGCCTACAGATATTTTTTTTTTGTGGGGACCCCCTCGTAGATGTTCTTCAGTAGACAAAAATTAGAACACAATGACCAAAAGTTTCGTTACCAACGCTGCCTCGAAAATACATAGATAAGAGGATATGCAGGGGTTGCCACTGGCCTGCAAAACTTAGAAGAATCAAGGAGTTCAGCTCACAAGTAAGAATCCTGGAAAAATCAGGGAATTTCATGAAAAGCTTCAGAATCGTGGAAAAGTCAACGATGCGCTGGCATTGAAGTCCAAAAAATGTATTCCTGTGCCTGAACATGGACTCAAGTCAATTCTGGCACTTTGCGTCGCAATTTTGTGTTCTCAGCGCATCTTTGCAACATTTTCTTGTGCAAATACGTCATACGTGCTCGTTCAAAATTAGAAAATATTCCAAAAAGAGAACGGAGTTATTATTTTTTATTATTATTATTATTTATTTATTTTTTCGTGAGTTTTACCAAGTTGGCGTCGAGTGATGATGTAGGTTACGCCCAACAGATGAACGCCAGGAGCGTTGAATGGATACTTTTCCTGTTCAATTTTGCTACCGCGACTTAAGTTTTTGGGTTCTCACTTCCATCAAACAACCAAGTGAGTTAAAGCATAGGTACATTGAATATAAATGTGTTTTTTACGGACACTTTAACGAAGTTGAAAAATAATATCATGAAAAGCACAAGTATATAAAGCTTATAAAAATATATTCTGCTTTTGACTCTTTTGTAAGCACTTTAATTATTAAGCACAGTCTTTTTTAATTTCGAAGAGTGAATGTATAATCGTATTTTATATGTTTTAATGGTATTTTAGAGCAATGTCTTATTGGATTCCAATAATGCATATTTAATGTAATAGTTTTTGTTGTTGAGACTTCGTACAATTTCGAAATATTGAAATATATATTTATTTTTCTAGGTGCGAAGTTACGTGGAAACATAGTAAGTCAAACAATCTTACAGGAGACAGACTGCATGTGCTGGTTGAAGCGGAAGATATATTGAATATCAATATCACTAGTTCCTTGATAGAACTTTATAAAATGGTGAAGGAAAATTGGACTGAAGATTATTACAGTCTTTCTTCTCGAGAAAGGTTTGTAAGAATTGTACAGTGTAGTTCTAAATTTGTGGTAGTAGCCATCATCCTTGATCTAGTTGCGAAGGTCGCGGGCTATAGGTCATCAATAGGGAGTCGGTGCAGGTCGACACCAGCCATCCTGACTAAGGATTTCTGTGAAATACACCAGACAGATCTCGAGATAATAACTTGAATTGAGGCCAGAGACGCTACCTCCACACTTTCTTCTTCAAAGAGAATGTAAAAGTTAAGTTTTGTATTTTGGGAGCAATTTATAGCTGGTGACTATTAGCTGTTAATTTCTCAAATCCACAAACACCCTGGCCTAGCCGGGATTCGAACCCAGAATCTTGAGGAGGTTGGCAGACACCTCAGACCACACAACTTCTGCGATGTGCCAAGTTAAGAGTTAGAGCGATTCGTAGCCTATTGTTGCAAAGCCCAGAAATGTATAACTTTTATTATTTACTAAATCTGTTTATGCTTTCACACAGGGGTATATACAGATGCTTATCAGAATAATGGAAACACCTGAACGAAAGTGCAACTTACCAGATTAATATGGTGTCGGGCCACCTTTCGCCTTCAGAACAGCCTTGATGCGACGTGGGATGGAGGCATAGAGGTCGTGAATGGTAGCAAGTGGAATATTACACCATTCCTCGTGCAGGGCATCGGCCAGTTCTGTGAGAGAGGATGGAGGTGGAAATCGTCGCCGGAGTCGTGTTTCCAAGATGGACCACAGATGTTCAATTATATTGAGATCTGGGGATTGGGCGGGCCAGGGGAGGTGTTGAACTTCATCCCGATGTTCCTCAAACCACGCTGCAACAACTCCAGCTGTGTGAATGGGTGCATTATCATCCTGGAATATGGCGTCATTGTCCGGGAACAACATCCGGACCATAGGATGCAAGTGGTCTCCTAAAATTGCGACATAATCGTTGGCAGTGATGCGTCCGCGAAGTGTGACCACAGAACCCAATGAAAACCATGATATTGCGGCCCACAGCATCACCGTGCCGCCGCCATGTTTCACAGTTGGGCGGAGACACTGCAGATCATACCCTTCTTTGGGCGTTCTCCACACATAAACACGGCCCGTGGTTTGGAATAGGGTGAATGGTGACTCATCCGACCATACCACACGTTTCCAGTCGTCAATGGTCCAAGTTGCATGGTCGCGGCACCATTTGCGGCGTGCTAAAGCGTTCTGGTCCCTGATGAGAGGTTTGGCCCGTGCAACACGACCCCGTAAGTTCATGTCATGTAATTCGCGGCGGACTGTGATTGTCGAAACAGGTTGGGGGAGGTGCTGATTGAGTTCCTCCGTCACTTGCGCCGCAGTGGCACGACGGTTCCGCGTGACAATGCGCTTTAATACCCGGCGTGCCCTGTCACTGATGCTTTTCTTCCGCCCACTGTTCCGCTTCCCCGATGTGGTTTTCCCGTGTGTTGTGTAGGCCGTCATCACCTTCGACACTGTCCCTGGCGACACACCTAACACACTAGCCACTGCCGTCACACTCACTCCACATAACCGCGCACCAACAATTTGCCCTCTTTGAAACTCTGAGAGGTCTCCCATTTTACACTACCTCCGTCTGCTGCAGCCACTGCACACTCCTGTTCCACGACGCCTGACGTAGTATGGAGACCGACCTAACACACCACCACCAGCAGTCCGGCGCTGCGGTCGCCACGACACCACTGCCAACCCATACATCTGACGTGTTGCCAACTACAGGTGTTTCCATTATTCTGATAAGCATCTGTATATATATATATATATATATATATATATATATAAGATAATAAATAAGGTAGAAAAAAATATATTTACATAGTGAAATCTTGAGGTGGAGCACACGAACTTCACAAACAATATAGAAAATTAGTACGTTTCGCAAGTGTTTTCAACTGGTAGGAAAGAAAATGGACAGAGCGGACAGGTGCTGGAGTGGTGTTAAGGAAACGCCATATTGCCAAGAGAATGCAGGGTGACAGTGTGGCCAGATTATGGAGGCGGGAAAATGACTAGATGGGACGGAGAATACACCAAATGGAGAAAAAAGTTCGAAAGTTACTAGGAGCAGGTAAGGGGCTTCCTGAAAGAATCAGAGGGGAGGGGAAAAAAATAAAAATGAAGAAAAAGGGGAGAACAAAGAAACAATATAGAAAAATAGAGTAGAAGTTCAACAGTGGTGGAACAAAGAAGAGAAATGAAGAAGACGACGACACTGCGCTGCGGTAAGTTACAGGGAGTTGAGGTCGGGTTCATTGTTTGTGGAAAGGATAGAGATGTACGTCTGCTCCCATCTCTGCTTTCTAACTGTGACAGGTGAGTCAGGGTTCAGGACTTTCAGGATTCTGACTCGAAAGGTTTCGTCAAAGGTGCAGTCATGATAGGAAATGTGGTCAGGTATGAGTAGGTGCGGAAGTTGATATTTGGAGGAGTAGCGGTGGTTGTTGATGCGGTATGTTAGAGGAGTTTGGGTTTCGCCAACGTAGAAGGCAGAGCATAGGCTACAGAGTATGAGATAAACGAGGTTGGAAGACATGCAACTGCCAGAGTGTCGGAAAGAGTACGTCTTGTGAGTAACAGGATGTACGAAGGAAAGACTGGGATCATAAATAGAACAGGTTTTGCATCGGGGTCTATTGCACTTGCCAGGGAATAAGGTACATAGGGAAGAAAGCCCGATAGGGAAAATTTAAATAGAAAGGAAAAGGATTGTACTTACATAATATCTTGACGAAAATCACGTTAACAATACACACTCAACATTGTAGTTACTTAGAATTTTCGCGTATGCGTCATTAGTAGAAGCGAATAAAGAAGTTCGTTTCACACGCGTTCACAACTTAAAGTGAAAAGAACAACATGGTGGACGCCCACATCAGAAACAATTGACGATGATCTGCGCGTGCGCAAGTACTCATGGTAAAGGGATTAATGAAGTCATATTTTGTGTTGCAAATTGAGACGGGTGCAAAAAAAAAAAAAAAAAAAAAACTGGGACTCAGCAAGGAAAACGTAGTCAGGAAACTGGAATCCAGTATAGAAAACTCAGTCGCAGAAAGTGGGATACAGTATAGAAAACGTACCCCGAAACAAGTGCGAAATAATATAGAGAACGTACCCCGAAAAAATGTGGGATATAGTATAGAAAACGTACCCCGAAAAAGTGGGATTTTGTATATGAAACGTACCCCGAAAAAAAGTTGGATATAGTATAGTAGGAAACGAAATGAAAACGGAGTAGGTTGCTGAGTCAATCACAAAAGGTATAAGTTCGTATAGAAAAAAACAAAAAAAAAACCCAAAAAAAACGCAAGGATGAAGCGGAAGTATGGATATAGATGAGGAGAGAAAGAAGAAGAAAGTTTGGTCGTTAATCCCTTTCCCATGAGTACTTGCGCACGCGCAGACCGTCGTCACTTGTTTTTGATGTGGGCGTCCGCCACGTTGTTTTTCTATCACTTTAAGTTGTGAACGCGTGTGTAACGAACTTCTTTATTCTCTTGTACTGATGACGCATACGCGAAAATTCTAAGTAACTACAGTGTTTAGTGTATATTGTTAATGTGATTTTCGTCAAGATATTACGTTAAGTACAATCCCTTTTCTTTCTATTTAAATTCTACTTATATATATATACATAAACTAGTACAAAAGAAAGCCGGGAGGGCAATTTAAGGTAAATTTAAGACAAATGAAGGAGAGAAAAAAGGATAATACTTACAGCTTAGTTTCGCATTAGATCACACATATCACCATAAAAAAGTCACTATATTTCGTGTATTAGTATAGAGGAAGAAAGCGAAGTTCACATGTTCACAACATACAAGTTTGAAGAGACAGTGGCGACACAGCGGACAAAGCATAAAAACTGGAGAACAACTGACTGCTGTAGCGCGTAGATTTCCGGAACATGAAATAATAATAACTGTATAGCGTGTAAGTACAAAGTGGGATCGTTAATGGAAATGTTTTGAAAATGCAGAGGAAAAAGGGAGCTTAGAGTTATTGAAGGTTAAAGCCAGGTTTTATTTTCGCAACCGTGAATAAAGGCATTCTCCCACAGACGGCGTGTTGAGGTGCTGGTCGGAGGGGGTACAATGTGGATTATGGCAACCAGTAAAGATAGATTAAAATTGGTATTGTGGGACTCGGTGTGCAAGGAAACTGGGGCATCCCGTTTGTTGATAGTACAGAAGTGACGATGGTTATTAATTCGAATGTTAAGAGCACAACTTGTTTCTCCCACATAAAAGGCATCACAGAACTTGCAGGTTAGGATGTATATAACATTAGAGGTGTGGCATGTACCCTTAGTATTGAGGGTGTACCAACCATTAGCAGTATTGATAGTGATTGTGGGAGAAGTGATGAAAATGGAGCAGACCTTACATCTGGGTCTCTGGAATGTCTGGGCTCCGGTTTGGTGTGGTGGCAAGGAGGGATTCGTACGGACCAAGATGTTTCTAAGATTAGGTGGATGTTGAAAAACTAATCTAGGTTTGGTGGTGAATATTGATGTTGTGTCTGAGTCAGATTGGAGAATGTGGAAATTAGAGTGTAGGATTGGTTTGACCTTGGTTAGTTTAGGATGGAACTGGGTGAATAGAGCCGAAGGGTTGGATTTTTGAGTGTGTGAGGATGCACGGCGGATCTGTTTGGTTACAAGGTTAGCCTCGGTTGACTAGAGCCTCCTGGAGGTGTTGGTTGTAAGTCTCAGCAGCAGAGGTGTTAGAATTCAGGCGTTGTCCTCTGAGGGCAAGGGAGAAAGGAATCGCTTTCTTGGTGTGGTAAGGGTGGGAACTTGAGTAGTGTAAATACTGCATATGGTTGGTGGGTTTTATGTGAGCGGAAGTGGTCAGAGTGCTGTTTTCTAAGGTGATGTCCACGTCAAGGAATGTGACTCTTTTGTCGGAAATGGACCAAGTGAACTGGACAACACGGAATGGGTTCAGTTGTTCTAGGAATATCTTGATACTGGTTTCACCATGAGTCCATAGCATCATTATATCGTCCAAGAATCTTACCCAGAGTAGAGGGTCAAAGGTTGAGGTTGCAGGAAATCATGTTCAAGTTTGCCCATAAACAGATCAGCATAAGAAGGTGCCATTCTCGTACCCATGGCTGTGCCTCGGATCTGAAGGTAGTGTTTGTCGTCAAAGGTGAAGTTGTTACATGTGAGAACTAGGTTGGGGAGGTTAAAAAGGAAAGCTGTGGTTGGGCTATGAGGTAAGGAAGAATTCCATAGCTGCTAGGCCATGGGCATGAGGAATGTTGGTATATAAGGGAGTAACATCTATGATACAAAGCAGTATGTCAGAAGGAAGAGGCGGTAATTTACGGATGATTTCTAAGAAGTGGTAGGTGGTGCGTATGTAGGCAGGCAGCGCTTGAACATGTGGTGAAGGAAGGAGTCAACGAGAGCTGAAATGCGTTCAGTAGTGAAATTATAGCTGGCTACAATGGGTCGGCCTGGGTTACCTGGTTTGTGGATCTTCGGTAATAGGTAAAAGGTTGGGGTACGTGGACTGTCCAGGATTAGGTACTTTATGGACATTTCAGATATGCCCTCACGAGGACCATTAGTGGTAATGAAATCGGAAATTTTCTGTTTGTGGGTGTAGTTTAGGTCTGTGGTGGTGCGCTTGTAGGTGTTGGGATCAGATAGTTGGCGGTAAGCTTCCTGGAATTCAACAATATATATATTTTGAATTTTCCTTTTAAGTATGTATAATTTATTAAGTTCAAATTCAAAATTGAGTATTTCGTTTCTTGTTATTTAACTCCTTTCAGATCTAATATTTAATTAAAAATTGTATTTATGTAAATTAGATTAATGCACAGTTTGATTTTATTAGCTTATAAGATTTTGTATTGAATATATATTTTTTACATTGAGTCAGGTTTTGCAACTGTTAACTTTAATTTTTTAATCTTGTAGATCCGATAGTATTCCAGGCAAATCTGATGGTAGTCCTCCAGGTTTTAGGAGGCGTTCGCCTTTCGTTCCATTTGCCTTGAAGAATGAAATAGGTTCACCCTTAAAGTTTACAACAATAATTACAACGGCAGAAAGGTATGTATTGTTTTCTTCTCCCTTTACCCTTGTATTTATTGGCATACAAGTTCATACAACGCTCTACATTGTTTTTTAAAAAGTTGCCTCCATCTTTTTCGTGTTGCAAAATAACTACAATAGCATGAAATTATACAAAATATATTTTAAGACATTACAATTACACAAGAAAATAATATTATCTACACTTCGTATAGTTACGTTTTTTACGGGAAAATTTGTATAGTGAGCGCCAAAAGTTGGTACCCAGTCGTAAAATTTCTTTTCCAAATAAGTTCAGAATGGATAGACTGATTTGAATATGGTTACCTGTAACGTGAAGAGAATGAGATTTTTCGTAAGTTACAAAAGACTGTACTCAAATCAGTCAATCCATTCCAAAATTATTTGTAGAAGAAATTTTACGACTAGATATCAAGTTTGGCCCTGACTGTACATACAGAAATAATAAGGCGTGTCCAAGAAATTAGGCGCGCTTTAAAAAGTGTTTGTTTGCAAAGCAAAAAACAGAGATATTGATAATTGAATCTCGAGTGAAAATCCTTTCTTTATCCAATAATGTTTCATGTTACTCAAAGCTTGTCATATGCCCTCGTAATAAAGCACAATAAATTTTCTGTGGGTGATTTTTTTTTTATGCTCTTCTGCGACTTAATTTCTTGATGCGATACAAGAGAAGTCGGAAGCTACGAGCACTTTGGACTTAGATTCCCTTACTTGGCATGCTCAAACCGATTTATCCGACGAGATAGAGCAGTCGAAAGAGTGATCGCCTTGTACTCGAGAGGACATGGGTTTGATTCCCGGTACCGCCATTCAATCTGAGGATTTTCACTGGCTTTCCTCGGCCACACAAGGCGAATGCAAGGATGGTACCTTTAGTAAAGCAAGGGCCTATTCCTTCCAAAATCCTTTCCTTGTTGTTATTCTGTATAAAATGGTCGAACTTCCGCTGTATGTGAAATCCTTGAATAAATAAAACTTTTCACCTCCCCTTGTTTCGGGTACGTTGGAAGCAGGTCTTCTTGAAAACCTCTATATTTGCGTGAGTAAGAGATGTTGCCGTATCAGCCAGAATAAAACATCTTTCATGTGGTTGTGATTTGCTATAAAGAAATCAATACACACATTTACTAATAAAATAAATTTCTACTTTTCGTAGTACGCTTTGAAACGAATGGTCGATTTCGTCGAATCCAGACGAAACAGTCCTTGATCAACTTTGCCTTGTGGTTGAAAGGCGCTTGCGTGGTTCTTGCAGAATAACATTTTGTTACCGGAACATCCGACGGATCGAAGAGCATTTTAGCTTACGTCATCAGTAACAAGATATTTTTGCAGTCACTTTATGTTCATTTTTCGGCATGCTCTCTTTGCGCGCTTCTCTTGATCTGCAGTTTGCATAGATCAGTTTTTTTCTTCCTTGCTTTCATCCCCGCAGTGTTCACTTTAATATGACTAACACTTGATCTCGTTAAAGCAAGCTGTTTAACTGCAATGTATGCTGGAATCCAATATTATTGGTGAACTTTCAGCGGACCTTATTCACGATTCTAGGCAGTGATTTCACCGCAAGACGTTCAGTATCTTTTTATTTTCAGCCGATTCTGTCGCTTGAACTTCGCTATTATTGTACATGTGGTAACTTCAATTACTGGACTAAGTGCCATTTAGACACCAACCTGTTATATGCTTATAATAGTGCTCATCTCTAGCTTCAAATTCCGTACTTAACGCTTGGCTCATTTTCTGTGGTTTTACTACACCTAAGTTCACTTATACCTCCACTATCTGTAGTGGTATGAACTGACAAACAACTCATCAACCGCTAGAATTAGCCAGAACCAGTGCTGAATTAAACTATTTAGGGCCCCCGAGCTATTTACTCCCGGAATGGGCTTCCCCCATCCCTTTAGCCCTCTCTTAATCTGGCTCTGGTCAGAACGGTTCAAAAGACTCCCGCCTTACATCTTGCACATACCTTATTTTAGTGAAAAACTAAGTATGTTCAATATAATCAATGCACATAATACATTTCTATTAATAATGATTCATTTAGACTCATCCCAAAGTATTTTATATTTACTTTTTTTTTTGTGCATATTGTTAATGTGTATTACAGATTACATTTCAAATGTGACAATTATATAACTTTTTAATGTACTTTTTTAATAGCATTTCTGAACCAATGCACGGCAATATTACCATTTATGATGACAATACATCCTGGACAACCGTTGAACCTGGAGAAACAGTGCCATTTACTTTCGAAGGAAGAGGTACTCCATTTATTTTTGTATTTCAGGAACATGTAAAGAGAAAGATTTTAACTCTAATAATGATGTAAGAGATAATATTCCAGTTCTCCAGCTCTAAATACTTGTAGACTCAGTTCTTTCACAATACTAAATAAACATTTGTTCGTACTTGTATCTAAAGAAATACGAAGCAATAGTCATTTGATATTTAAAAGAAAAATGTTATGTAATGTTGTAACACTGAAAGCGTTATGAATACGTATTGTGTGCGTAAATTAGATCAGTGGTCTTAAGGCTGAATACAAGTAGGTTGTCCCGCCTTTTTCGTTTTACATCAGTTATTTAAATTTCAGTACAGATAAACAGAAATTTTACGGATCAAAGTTCGTACTTATAATGGGTACAACTACTTTATCTGTACTGCTAGTAGTAATTTTAGGATTGTGTGCAGATACTTTTGAGAGAGAATAACGTCCCAAAAGTGTCTGCACACAATCCGGAAGTTACTACTAGCATTTCTTTCAAATTAATTGTACCCATTATTGAAGTAGGAAACGAACTTTGTCCGTAAAAGTAAATTTCTGTCTTTTTGTAATACGAAAAAGGCTGGAAATCCCACTTGCATTCAGTTCAATTTTATTGCGTTCAGAGACCAATACATTGGCTATTGCCATATGGTATAGTACATGTCAGATTTTTTTATTACAAATATAGACATATACTTATTTGATTACTAATACATGAATGATCTATTTACATACACGTAATACATATAAAGAAAACTGGATAACATTTTGCCATTCACCTGAAAGCGATACGGTGGTGTGTGTATCCGTATACTATTGGATGAGACTATTGGGGAAAAAAAAAAAAACAACCACCACCACCGTGAAGCCATATTCATACTAGTTTATAAGTATTTTTCTACACTGTAAAGCAATGGTTTAACAAGAGACTACTTAATGATCTTTTGAACAGTGCGTGCTTAGTTATGACTAGGCAATTTGTTGAAAAACTGTACTCCTTTATATGCAATTGTTTTTGAAAATAAGGTAGTATTGGGAGGCGGAACCTGGAAATGAGATTTAGTTCTAGTATTATATTCATGTTTCTCTCAATTCTTTTTATACATTTCTTGTTTTTTATTTACCAGAAGGAGACTCGCGTATATATTTATAATGAAGAATGTGTAAGAATATTTAAGTCTCTGAGTAGTGTTCTACAAGAAACATAACAGGAACTGAGTCTACAGGTTTTCGTAATAATTCTTATTATTTTCTTTGGGGCATAAAAACTTTTTTAAATTCTGTAGATGAACCCCAAAAAGCTATCCCATATCTAAGTTTGCTTTGGAATAGTGCGTATAAGCCGATAGTATTAAATTTTTGCTTAAGATGGGAACGAGCCTGAATGGTATTAATATGAGACCAGTAGACATGAGGTCAACCGGCTCGAGGAATATTCGATGTGCGGATAAATTTGTCGTTTCGCTAACAGCTCAACAGTAAACCACTCGACCGACAGGCGAGTGGCCTGGTTTAATTCAGTCTATTGAGCGACCTATTTTTGTATGCATTTCTCAGCGTGTGTACACACACATATTTTATCACGTTGGTACCACTCATTAAATTTTTTGTTCTTGCACTCCTAGCGATTCGAATTACAGCTTGTAGAAGGTTACTTGAGTATTTCCAAATGTATTTATCACGTCCTTATCCCCTTCGGTGAACATGACATGTTTCAGTTTATTAGAATCTACATCGTGGTATTACAAAATTAGCATATAAATACGGGACTTTTAAAAATCGAAAACAAAAAATTGACAATTGAATATGATAATTTGGGTCAATGTTTTAAAAATTAGATGGATTATTATCGTTATATGCTTGTATTAGACCATTTCTTTTATTACACAGTGAGTTCTTTCCATTGTGTTAATGGCTTTGCAAAACATAAACTTTCGAAGAAAGTAAAGAAATACTCTGTTATGTATTTTTGTTCTCTATATATTAAACGTATAAGGTGATTAATAAGAAGATACATAATTACGTAAGCCATAGAGTGAGTAGGTTAGGTATAGATCAGTATGGTTTTCGGTGAGTCACTAAAGTCTCTCCTTAATTTCTTAACAGCTGAACTTCTATCACTAACTTATAATTCTTTATTGCGAGATCACACAAGTAGTATAAACTGTCAATAAACGTCACTAGACACATAGGTTCTTTTCCTCTTCGAACAACGCCATATAAACCAATGCATATTCTAAGATTTTTTACCTTACTGAACAATATTACCTTCAAATACTGAATGTACTGACTCATTCTTCTTCATGTAATCCCTTAATTCAGAGTCAATCATTACATTCTATTCTTATAGTAAACAGGGATCTCTTAACTACTTCTCTGTATCCTAAATAGTGAAACAGACATCTTGTTGATATATCAAATCTCTGTGTATTACATAGTTGTTCCTCCCCGCAACTTTCACTCACCACACACACCAACTTTCACTCACCCACCACAATAACATACAGTAGCTTGTGATATAAAAGTATTGGTTTTAACCAGCTCATTGCTGATAAGACACTTAAAATCGAATTTTTGCCACTTACGCCTTTATGTACTTTTAGTGACGATATTTAGTACACACTCCGTAGCTTTCGCGAACTTTCCTGTAAACATCAGGAAATATTTCTTGAGTGTTGACATATTTACTATTTAATGCTGGTTAGCTCACACTGTCCTGTTCATAAGTACGTGTGACAACTGTTATATAACATGGAGCTAAGTCCCGGTAATATTCATGTCTTTACTAACTGTATTGATTATTTATAAAATAAATCTATATTACATTGTGTTTACCTTCATTGTAATATATACTTTTGCTTCTACGTATACAACTGACACTTATTATTTGTTTTTCTAGTTAAATTACGCCATCGAGATACACACAAATTACGGTTGCATCAACTGTCCGTGTGCATAGATGGTTGGCAACCTGTTAAACCAGTGTCCGTAGATAAGGTCGGAGTATATTTTCGTCAGGCTTTACCTCAGGTTCAGCGGACTGCTAGTTTGGTACGTACTTTTAAATCAATTAATTCTTACTCATATTAATCGTGAGATTAAGAGCTTTTGGAATATATATATATATATATATATATATATATATATATATATATATATGTGTGTGTGTGTGTGTGTGATCTAGTGCGTCAGTAAGCTGTAAGTAATCCTTTTTTCTCCTTCATTTGTCTAAAATTTACCTTAAATTGCCTTCCCGGCTTTCCTTTGTACTAGTTATGTATATATCGTCAACTCGAATTAATATATAATGTATTTTCAAAAGTAATATTTTTTAGGTCACTTTTGCAATTATTCCCTTATTAATTGTAAAATCGAATGAGATAAACATATGTTGAAATATCATTGTATACAAGTATTTTGTCCCAGGTAATGTTAAGAGTTAGTGCTAAATCTAAGAACATCACTGTACGTGTTGGTATTTATCATTTCAGTTTACAGATGTTCCTAAAGCTCGTGTCGTATTTGAAGTAACATTAGAGGGTTCGGCTAGGAAGCTTGTGACTGTGAGATCGGCACTTCTCATGACCAACATGTTGGAAGAAACTGTGCAAGTGAAATTAGAGAACACGACGATTCAAACAAGCAGTGAGTATTAAAATGATTTGTGTGTATTTCCTTGTATTATTATGTGTATTATTGGTGGCTCATGTTTATGACTCTCTGAACTACTTTGCGTGAGATATATGGTAAAAAGTGTCGTGTACAGCCGTATGTAGCTGTATGTGTTGTAACGGTGTGTGCTTGACTAGCTTTTTAGGTATACTTTTCTATCTGTGGATCGTTTGAGGTGTAACAGAGTTAAATACTTCAATATGCTGGAAGGTCACCATACAAATCTTGATACAATATTTTGAGTCCTTTTACATTGACATAAGAGAAGAAACATCCACAGTCGAACCTGCAGACCATATAGCGTGCCCCTGTTCCACCCCTCGTCGGCGTCGGGCGTGCTACGACCATATGTGTGGATGTCAAGCAGCTGAAGGGAAATATTCATTTACGATAAATAAAACAATACTGTAAGGAGGAAGGGAATTTTATTATGGTCATGGAGTCTCGATTACTCCAGGAGCTGCTAAGAGTAGCAGACCAAATATTTGAGTACATCACTGAAAGCCAAAGACAAGATCTTACGTCATAGAAATACAAAAAAAAAAAAAAGCGACAAGCTCATAAAGAAAGTCAAAAACAAAAAAAATGAGTAAAAGGAATAAAAAGAAACGTTAAAAATAGTAAAAATATAAAATTAGAATTATTCCGAAGTAAGAATGACATGATTTTCTTTAAAAACAAAAAAGTTGTTTACTGAATATGATATTTTAGTGCTGCAATCTATTGACCACAAATTAAATTTATTATTATATTGTTCCTGTCCTGTAGTTTGATATGGCAGATGCTGTATTATATCATTTTAATTAATATTGTAATAATTTAGAAATATATAACTGAATTAATAATAATATAACAAATGAAGAACAATAAATCAATGAATGATATACTGCTACAGGGGGAAGGGGACTACGTTGCTTAAACTAGCAGACCTTGATTGTACCGCTTGTTCCTACGCCTGTGGAAGTCGTGCAGCAAAAGTGAGCTTGGGTGTGTGCAGTAGGCCAGTGTTTTTCCACCTTTCAATACTAACGGACCGGCAAACTGCTGGGAAAAAAATTCAAGGATCTAGGATTTCAAGGATGTTGAAATCTAGAAAAATAAGTGTTAAATAGTTAAATTATTAATTTGCCGAGAACCGGTACAATAGTTCCGCGGACCGGCAGTTGAAAACCACTGTAGTAGGGAACAGATTAGCTTCTTATAAATATGTTCACTAAAAATGGTTAAGAAGCCCGAAACCTTCTTGAATTACTCCTTTGGAATAATCCCTTTTAATTCGTTATAGTCATTTTTATATAAATGGAAACTTTTAACTTGACGTTACCTTCAAATTCCTTACAATATACGAAGGGGGATCAAAAAGTAATGCCTCCAGTGTCACAATAAATGTATTAATGAACATAGAACAAGAAAAACTATTGCAGATCATAGCGTGAACTGTCCTCTACAGAAACCTACCCTTCAATATAGTCTCCATGAATTTGAACACATTTACGCCATCTTTGAACCCAGGCGTCAAAACCATTTTGGAAAAGTTCAGGATGTTGCTTTTTGACCCATGATTTGACAGCTGTTTTAACGTCATCCAAATCGTTGAATCTGCAAGCACGTAGGTGTGTTTTTAAAGGGCCAAACAGATAAAAGTCAGAAGGGGACAAATCAGGGCTGTAGGGTGGGTGAGGCACAACTGACCAGCCCATTTTCGCAATCACCTGATTTGTGAAAAATGACGTGTTTGGGCGTGCATTATCGTGATAGAGCTTGATGGAATGAATGTCTTTCAGTGGTCTCTTCTTTCATATTGCTTCCTTAAGTGTCCTAAGTGTGTTTACGAGATGCTCAATGCACCAGTAACACTCTCAATTGTAATGCGCCTGTCTCGTCGAATCAATTCCTTAGCACGTTCTCGATTTGCATCTGTGATCGATGTTGTCGGCCGGCCGCTTCTTGGTTTATCTGCAATTTCTGTTTTTCCGTTGCTAAACTTCTTTACCCAAGACCGCACATTGCTAATGTGCATTACCGCATCCCCATAAACATTTTTCAAGCGATTATGGATTTCCTTAGGTGGACAACCTTCTTTCGCCAAAAATTCGATGGCGACTCCTTCTTTTAGCTTCAGATCCATGGTTCTAATTACTCAATCTGAACAAAAACCCGTACATTAGTAGAGTAAGATTATGTCTATAATATCATACATAGATAAGTCAGTAGCTGTAATAGAAAAAATATATAATGAGGGAGGCATTACTTTTTGATCGTCCCTCGTAGAATGAAACACAATCAATTAAGCTAAATAAACAGGGCATCTGCAGGGCATGAATGTCATAAAATGGTAATGGAATATAGTCATTGGTCATGAAAGTCATGAAATTGAGTTTCAGATCATGAATTTAGTCAGGTAAATCTTGTAATTTTTAGCTATTTTTAATGGTATATTTGGCATTTTCCCAAATGTAGAGGAAAAATATTCTCATACATTTGAAGCATGTTTGATATATTATGAACTTTTAATGTTACAGCAGGATGTGGTAAGAAATATAGTTATCTTGTGAGTTTGGGTGTGGCAATCCCGTGTTTCCTAGCTGCCATTCCCTAATTTTCCATTCGTTGTTTAGTAGTGTTTCTACACGTATGGTGTAAAAAGCTCGGAGTTTTATCTCCATTTGGCGTGGACAAAATTGTGTTGTGATGTGTTCATCCCTATATGTTTAGCGGTCGCCCATCCTGAGTGAGGTTTTTCCAGAGAGTTTACCTCAGTCACACTAGGTACCTACAAATTAGGCCCTGACCGACACCTTCCCGCATCCTTTCCCCTTCCCTTTCCCAGTCTGAGCCTAAGATGCCTAAGGGCCATAAAGAAATTCATTCAACTGAAGGAAGAATGAAGAAGTTTTATAAGATTGAAGTGAGTGTCATTGTTCGAGGTGATGTGGGGTGAACTTCTACAGTTAAATAATGACATTGCACTCATATTGTAAAATAAACACTTACTTCTTTCTGAAGTCGTAGTTTGAAGGAAAAAAAAAGAAGTTATTCACGAAGTAATTTTTGGTCTGAAACCTGAACAGGAGAAACACATATTTATACGGGAAAGTTGTCACTTAAACACACCAGAAGATGGTCTCAGGTTTGACGTAAAGACGTTTTTTTTTATTTTTTTGTTTTTTTTCAAACGAGGAATTAAACAAAGTATTATTTATTGTACAGTTAAAGTAATAATGAATAAATAATGTGCGTATTTTAAAAGTTCTGCTGTCAGGAAATGGAGAGTTAAAGCATCTGCAATGTTGTTGAGCTTCCATCTTGCTGAGGTGTAGACTCGCGTGTTTAGCAATATCTGAGGAAATTTATGATGTTTGTCTTCAAGAATAGCGCAGATGAAATGGGAAATGTGATGCCCTATAGCAAGGGCCTTCAATTATTTTCTGCTGGGGGCTGGACTATCGCAATAAAAAGTCTTTGCGGTCCAGATAGTTCAGTATGAGTAAGAGAGAACAGTAAGACCAAGCGGTCCTGGCTCAGTTGGTATAGCGTTGACTTTGTATTCGGGAAGTCCTAGGCTCTATACCAGTGGCCGACTATCATGACAGGTTTTTTCTCAGTCATACCATATAATTTTCGGGATGGTATCTTCAAGTTACCCCTTGGCCAACTCTCCGCATTCTGTTCCATACCCTTTTCTGGTCTGAGCCATACATACTTAAAGAAAGTAAATAAATTAGAATAGGACAGTAAGATTATTTGGCTACTTCGTTTAATTTTAAGGAATAATTACAAGAAGTTAAAAAAAATAAACACGACTTAAATTATCGTGATTCACATTACATTTCAATACTTTATCTTGCATTTCAGCTAGCGAAGTATATAAATATAATACTTCCACATTGTATCAAACGTGGAGTGAGCGAAAGATACCATAAGTAAATTCAAATTCAAATTAAATCGTAACGGTCCAGGAAGAATGGCTTCAGGTTTCGGATCCAGACCGGAGTCCATTCGAAGATCCATGCCCTATAGCAGTGGTTTTCAACCTTTTAACACTCTCGAACTGGCAGACCATAGGGTAAAACTTTCACGGACCGGGAAGATGTCAACAAATTAAAGGTTTATTTGACGTTCAAAACATGCCAGCACAGCACATCTTCAGATTCTAGTTGTTTTGGAAAGGAAATGTAAACTTCAATCTCTGTCGACATCTACAAAATAAGTGTTAAATAATTAAAGGTATTAATGTGCCGAGGACCGGTCCAATAGTTTCATGGACCGACGGTTGAAAACCAGTGCTCTATAGCATTTAAACTCTCAGTCTAGAGAAAGTCGGAATATATCCGACTCTCGTGGCATCATTATCCTTCTTTGTGGCTTGTGTTTCGTTAAGAATAGAAAATGTATTTGTTAATTCTTTCATTGAAATTTCACATGCGAAACGCAAGATTAATATTCTCTGTTATATCTAAATTGTTATTGTAGTTAGTTATAAGAATAGCCTGCTGTAGAAATATGGGGTCAAGTCTTCCAAGATTGTCTCGATTTCACTTTCGTGTAACCTTCGTCTTCTTCTTAAATACTGTATTAGATATAAGCTATCGATTCCGTACGATAAGTAAAGAAGCCTTCAAGTTCCATTGTGGTTTATATTGAGAGAGGTGCATCCTATTGCAATTGCCTTACCGAACCATGGTCCTTCCCAAAGGTGTAGAGACTTTGGAACTTTCACAATTAGCCGTAGGTGCTTTCCTTTTTTTTTTTAATTCTCCCTATGGCGTTGATGCATCGTTGGTTCCGACCGAAATAGGATAGAGGAGAGAATGTAGAAAGTCTGCTAGAGCCGAGTTGGAAGATACTATCCCAGCACTAGCCTGATGTGACGTAGGAAATACCCTGGAAAAGCTAGAAGAATTCGAACCCACGATCCTCCAAATACGAACCCAATGCTATACCAACTAAACTTAAGCCACTCGGTCTAGGCGCTTTGAGTCTGGATACCAAACTTCAAGATTTTACACTATTTATTTTTGTATATATATATATATATATATATATATATATATATATATGACTTGTATACATTGTATACTTTTACATACATATATATGACTTTGTGAACACGTGAACTTCGCTCTCTTCCTCTATAGTTACTAAGCTGTAAGTATTATCCTTTTTTTTCTCCTTCATTTGTCTTAAATTTACCTTAAATTGCCTTCCCGGCTTTCCTTTCTACTAGTTTTATATATATATATATATATATATATATATATATATTCCTTTTTAACATCGTTATCTACTTTTTCTCGTAAATTTATTATATAGGAATAAATTACTTACTTCGTTTATTTATTTGTAGGCCCTTGGAATATACAGATAGAACCAAAGAGCACAGTGCCTATACCGTTAACGCGCGTGACTTCGCAGATTTGGGTGCGTCCTTTGATGGAGAAATATCCTAATTGGTTTGGATTTTGTAATTTGCCATTGCAGTGGACAGACGTTACCAGGCCTGGGGATATCGTTGAGGAAATGAGACACTGCAATCCAATTCTAAGTAACAGAGAGCATGTGTACAGGTCAGTTTATGTTTTCTTTCTGTGAAATAATGTTATACGAATGTGTTTCGTAAATATAAACTCGCAACATGTAATTAACAAATATAATAGAGCACCTATGTGATAGAGAAGATGTGTGTTTCTTGCCAAGATATTTGGTATTTTAAGATTTTTTTTTTTTTTTTCAATAAAGAGCTTCATTAAAAAAAATAAGTACGAATTGTGAAAATGATTTCGTGGCAACGAGAATGTGTAAAAACACTAAAACCACGTGTTGCTGTTCAGCAAATCATAATCATAGTTTTACCCAATACATCTATTTGAGGAGGAGTGCCGCAAAGACAGGTTTTTAACGTAAAGATTTCATTGTCATGGAATTCATATGGTTTAATATGGCAATTATAAATATCCCCCTCCAAATGCAACTCTTCAGTCACATTTGCTGACCTAAATATATTGGGTCCAACTTCGATTATGATTTACTAAACCGACACGGTTTGCGTCATTATTTGTCGAGATATGACGTTATTTATAAGGAAGCGACAGCACGCTCATTTCGGCCGCCTCTAGCTTCAAAACTACGCTTTATTTTACAGTTCTTCAAAGGAAATTTTTCTTGGTTACATGAGAACTTTTTCGTTCCTAGGATATTGACCCCTAATTTTTGTCCACTGGCACTGTCTCGTGCAAACCACATAAACTAGAAGGAAAGTAGGTTTGAATGCTTTAGCTTAATTTCAGTGACATCTGCATAACATTACCTGATAATTACATCTCAATTTTGTTTTCTTTTATAGGTTTTTCGTTGCAGTAAAGCGTGAAAATTACCCTATAAAATCTAGTGCAAACTCTACTTTAGGTCATGGTGTGTGGTGCCAACCGGCTCACACGCTCACTCTTCTTAGTCCAATTGTGGTTGAAAATCTTCTGCCCTATGACTTGTATTACGAAATTAAAGAATATGGATTAAATAAAAGGATCAGACCAGGGAAATCAGCTTCACTTCATGAGGTATGTGTTTCACTTTCATTTGAATTTATTTACGGCCTTTAGGCAATTTTGACTCAGGTGTGAATAGGGTAAGAGAGGGGATATTGGAAGCAAGTCAACCAGAGCCTAGTTTCGACGTACCATCTTGACATTTGCCTATGTATGTGTGTAGCTTGACTATATTTTTTTGCAACGACTGCATTGGGTGAAATGAATAAAAAGAAGCAAATACTCGAAAGTGTTTACTCGCAAGTAAAGTATTTTCTCCTCTATCAGGTGAATAAAAGTTTGCTTTTACTCAAGAGTATTTTCTTGTCAATTGAGAGTTTACTTGAAAATTATTTTTACTCACACTCATTTAAGTAATTTCTTGTAAGTTCCGAGCATATACTTAACACAGAAGCATTTACTTTCAAAGCACAAGTATATACTCCTGATGGAAAATATACTCTCTTTTTCTTTACTTGATTCCAAGTATTTACTTAAAAATAGATTAATATAAGCATTTACTTGTTTTTATTCACTTCACCCATTATATGTACAAATAATATGAAGCTAAAATTAATAATTTCGTTACGATATATATTTGTAGTTGAGCGTTATTTTTAGTTTTTGTTAAGTATTATCTTACGGGAATAACATTCCAGCCTGGAACAAGACTTTACTTGTGTCTGTGTATTCCATAATGTAACCAACATGTTACGCCTTATTTTCTTGTGCTCAACTGGAGAGTTATGAGGTAGAAAGCAGCAGTCACAAGTATAATTTTAAACTAAATTGAAAAGTAAAGTAATTCCTTTAAAAATACACTGTTAGATTTAGTATTTAGAAGGATTATTTGAACAAATCAGTTTGTAGTAAGAACTTCAGGTTACTGAATTTTGTGTTCCATTACGTTTAAAGTACACTTCGGTATTTTCATTTTTATTATTTTATGTATTTATTTTGAGAGGATGAGATAGGATTATAACAAGATAATATAACATTATTTTTCCTCAGAGAACGTAGGCGTTGGGTTTTCAACACAGAAATTCCTATGATAGGCGAAAACGCTTCTCTGACTGTGTGCTTGTAACTATTGAAAATTACTAAAATTTTTGCCGTAAAAACAGGTAGTTATAAAGAACAACGAAGAAAATAGTTCACTGTACTTAACATCAAGGATAATAAAACAGGTAAATATTGAAATAGAAAGATAGCTCATTCAATAAAAAAAAAATAATAATAAAAAAAAACACGTTGGGTAAAGAGTCAATAATATCATTTAGCAAAATAAAATCCTATGTAGCGTGTTTTAAATGGCTTACTTGCGAGTAGTAATATTTTGTTTATAATCTCACTCTATTTATTCACACTGTTCAGGTGGATTTGAATAATGGTTTGGAAATGAACATATCATTGGAGAATTTTCCCCGCCCTGGGTCCATTGTGATTCCTCCAGGGAGCAGCAGTTTAGCTCTTCGAGTTCGACTGAGTGATCAACAAGGGCGTCAGCTTGTATTACAAGTAAAGGTTCTTGTCCAGAAAGGATCTGGATTGAAGGTAGGTACATCCTTTGTTTCTGTTTATTCAGTTATAAAACAATCAAGTGTTCTTTATGAAATTAAAACTAAACAAAAATTAAAACTTCTGGTTCTTTTATGTAGGCTGAGTTGCTCTTAAGACCAAAATCTATTTCAACTTTTGATGTTTGTCCTCTACAAGAGAGAAAGTACGTCTAAAAAAAAGTGCACGGAGGTTCTGTTAAATATTAGGTTTCCATTTCGGAATTTACTAGGTAAGACTAAGGAAGTTACTGGGAAAATCAAGATAGAACCCTAAACAATACGAAAAATCAATGAACCTTCTAAATGTCGTATGTTACGTAAACAATAAAGCTCAAAGCTCTCATATTATTAACCTCCTGTCTCACTGTATTTCAACAAGAGCTAAAGCCACACTGTAAATACACGCAAGAAAATTATCGAAAACTAGCATTTTTGTACTTCACACTCCTACTGAGTTTTGGAATGAAGCAAACGTAGAAGGTAGATTGCGTCATTCAAAATAGTCAGGAACCTCGGGCTGGCCGAGAAGTGTAGCGCGCTCGCTTTCTGTTCACGTGATCACAGGTTCAGTTCCCTTCGGGGTTCATTGAACGGAGTGGTTCGGAGCCCACTTGGCCAAAAACTTGGTCTCGTCCTTAGAAACTCACCAGCTCGTTTAGGACGTTAAAACAGTTTAGTCAATCAATCAGAAGAGTCTGCGTCTGCAGCGACACATCTCTCCAACGATTCTCAAGACTATTAATTCTGTCCTTATTAGGCGATTCAAGGTCGTATTGAAATATAATTTTATCATCCAAATATATAAAACATTTAATTCATTGTAGACCTGCAAGTACTGTACTTATTAATCTTTGGAAGGTACTGGGTACACCTTTAAGACCAAAACCATTGTTGGATTCCCAATGGCTGCCCGCTGCTGTGAAGGCATTTTTTGGCTTGTATGCTTCACGGATTTCCATCTGTAAATAACCGTGAGTTAAATCTAAAAAAAAAAACTAAAGAATTTTGAATTTCCTACTTGTTTTAAGATGTCAGTGATGTTAAATAACTTTCCCGTGTGTGACTTCATTAAGCCTACATATATCTGGGTCTAAACGCCAGTGCTGTTTACCTGTGGCGTCCAGTTTCTTAGGTGCTACTAGAATTTCGTAGGTACTAGGAAAGTTTCAAGGGCTTTGACTAGGACGAATTATAGCATCGTCTAACATGGAGGGCGAGATGTCATCTGTCTCTTCTTCTCGGTTGCCACTGCCTGTGGGACGTTTGGTATTGGTGTTCCTTCTCCTTAGCAGCCGTTACAATAGTTAGAATAAAGATGTCAGTCCTGCAGACTACACCTCATGCCTCAGTTCCTTTAAGCGGTAAGATTAAGCGTGCTCCTGTGCGTGTGTTGGATTGTCCGGCAGGCGACGTACACATAAGTAAAATAAAACAATGAGTATCTCTGGAGAAAGGGTCATTTTTTTCTATTTTAATTCAAGGACTCTGAGGACTTCCTGCAACTACCTTTTCTAGGTAGAAGCTGCTTGACCTTCCCGTCTTTCGTACATATTGGTTGTAATATAATATATTTACTAGAGTACCCACGGGCATTATTCATCCCCATTTTGGAAATATGGAACTCCGTTAAAACTCAGGTATCAACGTTGAAATTTCGTCTGTAGGTTCTCCTTATATAAATGCATAATATATATATATATGTAAGGTAAATTTGAGACAAATGAAGGGACAAAGAAGGATAATACTTACAGCTTATAGTTTCGTATTAGATCACACATATTCACACATTTATATTTTTATATGTGAATATGTGTGATCTAATACGAAACTGTAAGTATTAATTGCTGTAAGTATTAATTGCCCTCCCGACTTTCCTTTCTACTAGTTATATATATATATATATATATATATAAAGTAGATTTGTATCTGGTCCTCCACCAGAGATATTGGGTCTCCATTGTTCATACCAAAACGCGCATGAGCATTATTCATATATTCACACCATTTTGCCAATCTGTAAATTCTTTCACATTCAAATCCCAAAGTTGAAATTTGTACATTACATTTTTCTTATACACAAATTTTGGCATGCGCCGCAATACGAAAATCAATCGGTGGAAATAATAATAAAAGAATACCCACTTTGAACTATTCACATATTTAATATTTAAAAAAATAAACATTTTGGAAAAAGGTCGAGCATCCTTTCTGGACCACTTAAGATGGAATGACCCGTATACAAAGGAATAACATCACTGATCTGTTGTTCATCGTGTATTTTTGAGACTGCTTGACATACAAGTTCAGTGATGTTCGAATTTTGACTAATTGTTTGACATGTAGCATTGAAGGAAGCTTTTGTGTGAAATGTAGAAAGTAGTTTGATTCTTTTAATGATTTCGTATATTTTCAGCTGTTGGTATCTGCTCGTTACTGGATTATAAACAAGGCTGGATTGCCACTCGTGTTTCGACAGGAAGGTGTTTCTCAAGACGCAGCTGGTCAGTTTGAGGAGCACGAGGTTGCTCGAATGGTAGCTCCACTTCTTTTCTCTTTCGCTGACCATGAAGCTAGTCCAACAGTGACAGTCCGAATTGGAAGGAAATTGCATTATGACGGGATTCCACAGGTTAATTTTATAAATAGATGCTATTTCATTTACAGAAAGACCTTGTTAATTGTTACGTTATTGTTGCTGTGGATAAAACTCGAAGTCTTATCTTCCAGTTCCCGACTGGGTGTTCAACAACTAGGCTACTTCAGTGCACCAAGCGGCAGTAGCTCAGTTGGTAGAACATTCCTTAGCAATCGAAAGATCCTGAAAGGATCCCAGCGACCGCCCACACTGACTCAGGGTTTCCCAGTTTTCCTCAGTCACACCAGTCAAATGCCAGGATGGTACCTACAACTCTGACCGACTACCTTCCAACATCCTTTCCCTTACCCTATCCTGGCCCGAGATTCCTAAACACCATAAATAAATTTCAGATTCAACTACTCCAGCGCGGGCAATTTTCTTGTATTTGGGGTATTCCTTGCGCCTCAGATGAACTATTTATTGATCAAAGAAAATAACGTTTAATTCTTTCGTATCGTAAAATTAACTGTATTGGCGGTAACAGCACAATGGCCTACGCCTGTCTTTATCGTACTGTATAATTTACAAAAAGATTCCTCAATAAAAGAATCGCATTTAATGGAATGCCTTGATCTCGACATCAGCAGTGAGATATTGGTTCATCTGAGATGAAAGAAATGCTCTATATAAGCCCTACACAGAAAAATGGCCGTACTTGGTAGTCTAATATTTAGAACACTTTGCCGCCAACTGGGAAATCTGGATTCAAGTCCCGGTCATGGCAGCACCCAGTTTTTGTATGTATTTTAGTAGTAGTTCTAGAAAGTAAACTTTTACATACTTTAAGAAATGGCCATTGTGCGAACGTACTATATGCAGTATAAGAATCAAGCGTTCGGTATGCTTTCAGGCGCCCATGTTGAAACATCTTTCCGTTCTGTACAAAAACACCCCAGTTCTCGCTGAATTCGTTATTAAAGGGATTTTCGATCACATCATTTCTCCATGTGTTTCGAACCACGCGTTAAAGTTTTTTTTTTTTTGTTTTTTTTTGAAAGGAAAGCCGATGGTCATTTAAAGTAGAAATGAAACTTTAAAAAAAGTGTACTTACATAAGTACTGTTAAAGTTGTATACACATTAAAAAAATATATATTTCGACGTATGTAAGGTATTTTACGAACGTAAAGGATGAAACGTAACACACGTACACAGAGATTAATGAATTGCTTCACTATGTAAATATGTTTCTATTTAGAAGTAATGTTAATAATTATTATTATTATACAGATATTTCCTATACATTGAATTCTTGAATTAAATTTTTAAGGCTTTTAGACAACTTTGGCTCAGGTCGGGTGCGTGATGATGGGATGAATTTGTGGAATGAAGAAAATGGGAGGAAACGTGACAACTCCGAGAAAACTCACGGACACAATATTTGTCCAGCAAAAAGCCCACATGACATGAGAAGGGATCGAACCGATGACCCCTAGCATCAGACGTGAGCGCCCTACCATTTAGCCACCATGTCTTGTACATTGAACGCATGAACAGGTTTTGTACATCATATTGTAATACTCGTTACTATTTCTTGTTGCACACAATCTGTTGAATAAATGAGCACGGCCTTAGCCAAAGATGCCAAACGGCCATAAATAACTTCAGTTCAGTTAAATATAAATGACCACCGTGACAGTTTTGTCTATATAATTTAGGGGAAAGTTATAGATCATACCAGTCCTGGAATTGGGAGGAACACAGGGTATCGCCATTCTCCCTAGTTAACTCAAATGCATGTCTAGGGGTAACGTGGGGAATCGCAAACTGCGACAGTGAACACGACAAAGAACCGTTGTTTATGCTTTCGAGAGGCGGTTAAATTACCCTTTGTCACCACTAGTTGAAGTTTTTTGAAATCTTAAAACAGCCAGAAATGTTTTATAAGTTTGCTACTCCACGTGGAGCGAACGAGTAAATGGCAGTTGAAGAATGAATAGCAGTCATTGGTACAGAATCGTTCTCGTGGAAAATTTGTAAAATACTTTCCCATCTCACCCCCCTAACATCTATTTGTGCAAGAAAATTACAAGAAACACTTCTCAGAACGAGAAAACAACATATCGAAGATCAAAAACGATGTATTAATTTTTATTAGTAAGTGCTAACTCTACAAACAAAGCAAAACTGATTAATAGTTCTATTTATGAACTGCGAACATAACTCACCACAAATTAGAAATTACTTGTTTTTTTTTTTTGTTTTTTTTGCAAGCCTCAGTTCCCGAAAAGAAAAATTTTCTGCGTTCCCCGTACTTTTTTTTCTTCAATCTGTAGGTCGCATAGGAAAGAAATCATCTGCATCGGCTTCGCCATTTCTCTTGCAATCCGCACTTCCATGGGGAAAATTTTTTTGGTTCCTCTTACCACTTTTTTTTTGCGATTATGTATTTCCATGGGGATAAATTTCCTGCGTTCCCCTTGTAAGAAGTGTCCATGCCCAGCACTAAGTGATATGTCAATGTTATTTGAAATGACTGGTATGAACCATCAAGGTCTCAAGTGGGTAGTTCTTTCAAGAGTTACTACATGTAAATGACAATAATTTTTGTTTCTTCAGGGTGAACATAAAATTACTGTACCAACTAAATGCTCTATTGTGCACTATCGAGTTGTTAAATCTGACGTTCTAGGTTTTTGTAATATGCGATAAAAATAGGCTGCAAAGGCAATTCTTAACTGACCCATTAGGACAAAAAAAAATTGCTAGTACTCATTTAAACGGTTCAGTATATTTCAGTGTTAATTGTTATTGTGATGAAATTAAGGGTATGGGTAGACGCCTTTTGTATTAATTGATTGAAGTTTATCTTGTCGTTTTAGTACTACAGTAAATAGTTTCATTAGTGAGCTATCTTGCGTAGAAACTTACCACCAACTTGGTATTGGTATCCCACCCTCACTGTTACCAAATCGTACAGCAGTCTGATAAGTACAAGCACTGCTAGTTTCGCCAGTTCACATGTTGGCTTTATCTAGTGTATGTGTGTGTGTGGGGGGGGGGGGGGGGATAGGATTAATGAAGTCGTCCGAAGAGTTGGGCTTTGTCCTAGCTATGTCATTGAGTAAAAATAAATGACATTAAGTAAAAATAAATGTCATCGAGTAAAAGTAAATGTCATTGAGTAAAAGTAAATGTCTGAGTAAAAATATATGGAATAAATACAAGTAAATTCAAGTACTTAAATGATGTATAAATAAAACTATTTTTGTCGTTGCAGTGGTGTCAACATTTTAGTCTTCACCATGGAGTCCAGGTAGTGCGACTTCAAGTGAGTTTACGAGATTCTCGACCTGACTATGTTTACATCGTGGGAGTTAACGTGCGCCCAGGGAGAGGACGATATCGATCAACAAGCATAGTAACTTTGTCGCCGAGGTTCCAGTTGCACAATAAGTCAAGTTACCGTCTTCAGTTTGCCCAGAAGTGTTTCGCTACCACTTTGGTATGTGACGCAAGCAGCTGTGAAGTTTCATCTTGGTGTATTACTTTTTATTTATCTATGAAATAACTTATTTTGCAGCTATATTTTTGTAAGTTTTGTTTTTTAGAAGTGGAAATTGTGTATGTAACGTTGTTTGAAGGTTTTTACATTGTAAATTAGAAATGACATCCGTATTTGTCCAGATATTTTCTGGCACAACTTGTGCCCATTCTCAAGAACGCAACAACGAATTTTAACTCAATTCATATACAGTATGTCCGTGGAATAATGACACAAGCTTTGAGAGTTGATTATTCATATCAAAACAAGATATATAAAAAAATCATTTTAAAAGGAAATTTCGAAACATGCGGAGCTACAGGAACTCACAAAGTTAGCACATCATCGTCACAAATTATGTCATATCTGGACAAATAATGACGTAAGCGGTCTGAGCGTAGCAAGTCATAATCGAAGTACTATCCAATACATCAATTTGAGCAAATCTAGCGAATCCAGTTTAGAGGGTATTTATATGAAATCCTTACCCTATTAAACCATTTGAATTCTTTGATAATGAAATTTTTACGTTGCAAACCAAAACCAGCCTATGTGACACTCCGTTAATCGTAGGCATTATTCAGATAGATGTATTGGGTACTACTTCGATTGTGATTTGCTACGCCGACATTGCTTACGTCATTATTTGTCGAGATATGACGTCATTTCTAATGATGCCGCACAAACTTGGAATGCCTGTACCTTCGAAATTACGTATATTTCCATATTTCTTCAAAAAGGCTTTTTTTCTTGTTTTGATGTAACAAATCACCTCCCAAAGTTTGTGATGGAAAGTGAACGAAGGAAATAACGGAAGTAAGTGAAAATGCACCAGAAGAAACATAGTGGAGAAGAAAATTTGAAATTCAGTTTGTGTGTATAATTTTCCTGTGTACTAAGAATACGATGCCATCTCAGTAATTAGTGATAGATACGAACGAGAGGATATTACATAGAAATTTCGGGAAAAATAAAAAATGCAATTTTCAGGGCCAGATACAAGAAAATACTATGGGGCAAAGAGAAAACATTTACGCAACACTGATTTATTTCAAGCGAATAGTTTTGTTGTTCTAATTGTTAACATTTTCCATAGCAATTTATTTTAAGAAAGTACTTATAGAATTGTTAGGTCTTACAACGAAAGTCTTAAAGGACTTGCAACGAAAGTCTTAAAGGATGGGTACTTATGAAATCAGTATTTGTCTCCACAAGGGGGATTAAACAACGCTGCGACTATATTTATTAGTATGCTGAAATGTAGCCAAGGGTATGAGTTTCCCAGATTAACGTTTTTCTGATTTTATGTTTCTTTTTTAAATAATAAAATATCGGCAAATTTCGAAAGTTTGGGACAGTTTTTTTCTATGACATTTATCTTTTTTTTATTTCCATAGGAATTTTATACTTATCACATTACAGTAACCCCTTTGGCTCTAAATATGTTATTGACTTCACGACATATGTGATGTTAAAGAAGCATAGCACTGCATTGACCTGTTGCCGTGAAATTTGACTTTTATGCTTCTGGTGGAATAACGGGTGAAGTACCATGCGCCCGACGTAGATTGGGTCTTTATTACTTTGTAGTGGGGAAGTGGTGGTTCTCGTGACTGCTGTTTCACGAACAATGATAACTGTTATTTGCAGCGTGCTTGCAAATTTCTAAATATGAGACAAAATAACTAATTAGGTTAAAAAGACTTCTGCAAATAAACACTACAAAAACATACTCTAACACCACAATATGATACCACTAATAACGGGAGCACGTGGATAACAAACAAATGTCATTAAGCCCTTACATGAGCACTTCCATATTAAAATATATATATATTAAAAAAATATGTTAACTCGCAGCTGCTTTTAGATTTAAAAACAGGGTACCTTTACATCTCAATATTTTTAGGTTAGTTTTACTACTCGAAGAAGTACTCATACACTGACATCGAAACAAAACTCAACAAACAATTCCCCAAGTAATTTAGACATCCTCCTAGACTTGCCACTGTTTTAGTAATGGCCGAGCTAAGCCCATCCCGCTACAACGAGACCAAAATGGCAGCCACGAAACAAAACTAAAAAAAAGAAGAAAACGAAACAACTGGCGGGCATGTGACGTCACATAATACGTCGGCGCAGTAGCAATCAGTATTCCCATACATACACAATAATAGTAACATATTATTAAAGTATATATATACAGGGTGATTCAAAAGTCCGGCACCATAGGACCATTTCGTTATGGAAAGCACTAGAGAAGTGGAACAAAAAAATTTGTGATAAAAGTTCATATGGAGAATTCAACTAGCGTATTCGGGGAATCAGTGGCGTACCGGAAATATATATGAGATATGAGAGGGGTCAACTTGAAAATTTCAAATGGAAACTGGGGTAACTTTTTACATTCTTGGAATCAGTATTGAAAACAAAACAACGTTTAGAGCTTTCCGATATTTTGTATGGTTTGGGAGCTACAATATCTTATTGTTACAGGAATAGTATTGCGTCACCAACGCTGTCCATTGGAAATAATTAAAAAACTACTAGATGTAGAACAGTGAAACAAAAATTTTAATGACAAAAGTGCATATGGAGAATTCAACTAGCGTATTCGGGGAATCAGTGGCGTACCGGAAATACATGTGAGGGGGGACAACTTGAAAATTTCATTTGATTAAATTTTCTTATTAGCATCCTAAACGAGAGAGCGAGCTTTTAGGATGGACCTATAACTTTTTGTTAAAAAGGGCTCTAAGCCATTTCGTTTAAGAAGTCTCGGAGGGAATTGAAACTGTGATTAATTCAGAATACTCTAAAATATTGCATTACGTATTATTATTTGCCTGTATTCATAAAGATACGTGCTGTGTGTAATGTGTCTACATTCTGACAAAATTTCTAGTGTTTTTTCTTTTACTCGATTATTTTATTTTCATTTATTTTTCTACTTTTGCCTGGTTTTTCCTTCCCTATCCATACCAACATCGTTGGATCATAATCTGTAAACTTTCGACCTTGATATTTCAATTATTAAGTCACCCGTTATTACAATATTTTAGTCCAAGGCCATAAACATAATTTTGAAACAAATTGCAAGTATCAAGTCTGTAGAAAAAAACAAATCTATTTATAAATTTGACGAGGACTTGACAGGCTTTTCTTCAGTGTCATCAGGAGAATACACACAAGTTTAAATTTGACGAGGACTTGACAGGCTTTTCTTCAGTGTCATCAGGAGAATACACACAAGTTTACCCTTTCTGATTGGCGGCAATCTATGACCGTAGAAAATGTGGCAAAATATCTGATAGTGTTTTATCAAAATCATCATTTCGTGCATAAAATGATCCCTACGACAAATATTTGTTATTGAATATTTTACGTAAACTACGTAAAATAGGGCAAAAAATCTGTGCATCAAAGTGTTAGCAAGGTGAATTATGAAAAGCGTAATTTATTCAGATATGTGTAAAAGTATGTTCAGTGATGCAGCGATATATTCTTATTGTGTTCTTAAGATTGAATTTTGTGTAACCCAAGGTTTCGATTCTACACGTAGAAATTGCAAAATGTTTAAATTTTCTCTTCGAGTAAAAATGTATGAACTTTGGAGATGCTATAACTTCATTCTGAGCTCCTTCTTGACGTTGAGCCTTCTTGTACTGTTTCGTTTGTTTTCGGCGTATATAATCTGTAGAAATGATAACAATTTACTGGGAAAAATGATGCCAGTTGTTATTTTGAAAAATATTTTTTCCAGTCAAATTTGTAATAGCCAATATACATGAAATTTCTATTGAATCAAACAGAACACTCTAAACTCCGTTTTTACCCAGTACTTGAGGTGTAAACTTGTCATTGGAAAAGTAGTTATATTATTTAAACTCTGCTAAGTAGTGCTACTATGTTGAAAAGGTTTGTAGCGACTCCCGATCGGTTTGTCGCGACATATCTTGTACAGGTATATGGTTTAATGTTTTCACTGTTCTACACCTAGTAGTTTTTTTTAGTTATTTCCAATGGACAGCATTGGTGACGCAATACTATTCCTGTAACAATAAGATATTGTAGCTCCCAAACCATACAAAATATCGAAAAGCTCTAAACGTTGTTTTGTTTTCAATACTGATTCCAAGAATGTAAAAAGTTACCCCAGTTTCCATTTGAAATTTTCAAGTTGACCCCTCTCATATCTCATATTTATTTCCGGTACGCCACTGATTCCCCGAATACGCTAGTTGAATTCTCCATATGAACTTTTATCACAAAATTTTTTGTTCCACTTCTCTAGTGCACTCCATAACGAAATGGTCCTATGGTGCCGGACTTTTGAATCACCCTATATATATATATAAGATGGTAAACAAGGTACAAAAAAAAGGATACTTACATAGTGAAATCTTGAGATAGGAGCACACGAACTTCACAAACACTATAGAAAATTAGTACGTTTCGCTATTGCGTTTTCAACTGGTACGAGGGAAAATGGACAGAGCGGACAGGTGCGGGAGTGGTGTTAAGGAAACGCCCTATTGCCAATGATGCAGGTGACAGTTTGGCAAGGTTATGGAGGCGGGAAAATGACTAGATGGGTCGGAGAAAACACCAAGTGGAGAAGAAAGTGCAAAGGTTACTAGGAGCAGGGAAGGGGCTTCCTGAAGAAATAAGAGGGTAAAGAATCGGATGGGAGGGGGAAATAATAGTAATAATAATAACAATAAAGAGGAAGAAGAGGAGAACAAAGAAACAATATAGAAAGATAGAAATAAAAGTGCAGCTAGAGACGGAACAAGGAAGAGAAAGGAAGAAGAACACGACACTGCGTTGCAAGGAGTTACGGGCAGTTGAGGCCGTGATTATGGTTGGTGGAAAGGATGGAGATGTACGTTTGCTACCATCTCTTTCTTACTGTGGCAGCGGAGTCAGGATTCTGACTCGAAAGGTTTCGTCAAAGTTGCAGCTCTGATAAGAAGTGTGTTCGGGTATGGGGAGGTGCGGAAGTTGAGATTTGGAGGAGTGGCGATCGTTGTTGATCCGGAACGTTAGAGAAGTTTGAGTTTCGCCAACGTAGAAGGCGGAACACGAGTAGGAGATAAACGAGGTTGGAAGATATGCAACTACCGGAGTGTCTGAAAGAGTACGTCTTGTGAGTGACAGGATGTACGAAGGAAAGACGGGAATCAAAAATATGACAGGTTTTGCAGCGGGGTCTATTGCACTTGGTAGGTTTGGGGGGAGGGGGCGGGATTGGTCCAGTTCTGGTGAGAATTATGTTGAGATTCGGAGGTCTGCGGTATTTTGGCACACGACGGGAAAACTCTTTCAGTTTCAGGTTACTAATACAGAGGAAAGCCGGAAAGAATTTAAGGTAAATTTATTATAAAGAGTAAGGAAAATACTTACAGCTTATCTGTTCCCTAGAAAAAGAAACACACACACGTACATAACACTAATCTTCACATAGTTTTTTTTGCAATATTTCCATATTAATATCGTAGACTTGCTGTAAAGGAGGAGAGACACGCACACGTGGATAGAACAAAAGACTAGGATGACAGTAGCGACACGTAGCGGACAGTGCATCGTTTAGAGTTGAATGTTGAATGGCACGTGAAACAATTGACAACTGTACAGCGTGTAAGTACTGGATAGGATTGTGGAAGGAAAAGTGTTGAAAATGCAGAGAAAACGGGTTAGAGTTATTGAAGGTAAAGTCCAGGATACATTTTCGCGCTCAAACCATGAATAAAGACCCCTTCCCACAGACGGCGTGTTGAGGTGCTGGTCATAGGGGGTAAAATGTGGATTATGGCAACAAGGAAAGATAGGCCAAAATTATTGTTGTGAGACTCTGTATGTAAAGAGACTGGGGCATCCGGTTTGTTAATAGTGCAAAAGTGGGGATGGTTATTAACACGAATGTTGAGAGGTCCACCTGGTGCCACTTTTGCACAATTAACAAACCGGATGCACCAGTCTGCTTACACACCGAGTCTCACACCAATTTTGGCTTATCTTTCCTGATTGCCATAATGTACATTTTACCCCCTATGACCAGCACCTCAACACGCGTCTGTGGGAGGGGGCCTTTATTCATGGTTTGAGCGCGAAAATGTATCCTGGACTTAACCTTCAATAACTCTAACCCGTTTTCTCTGCATTTTCAACACTTTTCCTTCCACAATCCTATCCAGTACTTACATGATGTAAGTTGTCAATTGTTCCACGCGCCATTCAACATTCGATTGTTCTCCAAACGATGCACGTCCGCTACGTGTCCTAGTCTTTTATTCAATCCACGTGTGTGCGTCTCTCTTCCTCTACAGCAAGTCTACGATATTAATATGGAAATGAGAGAAAAAAAATATGTTTTATGTCGCGACAGGGGAACGACATTTTTGTACTTTGCAAAAGCAAGTTTTATAGTTGTTAAAAGTGTCCCACGAGATATATCATACTTGATTGGTATAATCCAAAGTACATATTGGAAAAGGCCGGATAGGCAATATACAGTAGGCCAACGTACCGGATTAGCAATTTTGCCATATTAACGAACGTCAGTATAATTTTAATGGGAATACCCAAGAAAAATGAGTACACAGGGTATCTACTGACCTGGAATTTTATTTTGGACCTGGAAAACCTGAAAAAAGCCTGGAATTCAAACAGAAATTTGATTTTTTGTAACTTAAAAATTTTCACTTTATTAATTTCGCTCTGTCAACATTTAGAAGAAACTGTATTGAATTTGTGAATGTAAGTTCGCTGAATGAGGCACTTAAAGTAATTAATTTTTGTCAGAAGCTCTGAGGGGCTATCAGACTTCTTGTGAGTATGGGTGTGACGACCCCGAGGTTCCCGAGCTTGTATCAGCCATACTTCTTTCTGACTGATCCTTGTTTTTATTCTCATTTCATCTTTCTCTTATCCTATACTCTAATGTGTTTTATTTTTTAATTGGGCTAATGTGTTTATGTACTTTGGGTCTGATATTTAACTAAGTTTGAAATTACCTTCAACATATATATTTATTATGTATTTTATTTCAAATAAAGCCATTTTAAATGCACAGAGCAGTGGCGGCCTTAGGTACGGGCGAACCGGGCAACCGCCCAGGGCCCCGCGCTGCCGACAATTAATTAGTAGTTTTGTCTGCCTGGAGTCATAATGACCAGTCGTAGTGTTTGTTTACTGCGTTTTGTTTATTTTCAAATTTTAATTTGTTGATCACATCAAAACAGTTACTGTTGTGTCTGCTGAGAGCAGCTTTTTCTAAGCTGGAGCTGATAAAGACCTATCTAAGGAACACCATGACTCAAGACTTGCTGTCCACTCGCGGTCTTCTATCTGCAGAAAACGACGTTAAATCTATTCTGGATTATAGTTATTTGATTGAAGATTTCAGCGACAAGTAAATTCGCAGAATTAGCGTGAAAAAACTATAAAGTATTTGTTTTACTATAGTGAAGTTTAGTCAGAGGTAATTTTCAGATTCCTAATTATACGATATCGTATTTCATTACATCGAGTTTATTTCTTGTAAATCAATGCCTCAATTTCCTATAGAAAAATTCTTCGGATCACATTCATCTTTGCGGAGAAAAGATATTTTTTGCACACAAATACACAAACATATATATTTTGTTGGTTATTCTGTTTTCGTGTGGCCCCGTGAAGATTGTTTGGCCAGGGCCCTGCAAAGGCTAGGGCCGCCACTGGCACAGACGACCCAATTTCAACTGTTATGACTTACTTTAAAGTAAGGTATTTAATGTCGTCCTCTTAAGACGTTTCTTCAATATGAATTGAATAGGTTTGGAAGGGCTCTCGCTTCGTCTTCAGGCCGTAGTTAAGATGTAATTTAAGTTTGTAGTTTTTTTTTTTTTTTTTTTTTTTTTTT